>LQNS02278157.1:3039683-3052165 GCA_001587735.2 Parhyale hawaiensis
ATTGTTAGGTATCCATTAAAGATTTTATTAGGCTTTTGAAAATGGGAGAAGTATCCCGAAACGTCAAGTTTTAATTATTAGTTCGTGTCGACTTTTTCAATTTTATAGTTAAATCAATGCTGAGATTTACTAACCGCTTTTTCATCAACATGTAGTAATCCTATGCCTTAGCACTTGTGGATGCTCTATTTTTATGAAGGATAATGCACCATCCGCATGGTTAGGAAAGTTATGACATTTTTTTTGGAAAAGAAGGAAGTACTCGCCCTGATGAACTGGCCAGCCCAGAGCCCCGACTTGAACCCCATATAGAAAATGTACGGAGGATTATCGAAGAGAGGGCTCGGAAATGAAGCCTACAAAATCAAGATCATACTGTATATGGGATTTACTAAAAAACGAATGAGAGGGGATTATTATTGATTTTATTGGGCATTAAAGAAGTCATGGAGTCGACGATGTAGCGAAGTAATTGAAAATAAAAGGACATTTACAAGATATTAGATTTTGTTGCTATTTTGCACAAAATCGCTTATATCCAATATCGTTTCTTAACTTTTGGCCAGGTCTGAATTCCTTCGTATCTTTGATCATAAAGTTATTAGGAAAACTATTATGTTAAATCTTGTAACTTTGCAATTAATTGATACATTTTGACCTGTCTTCTAGGTGAAAATTTCAAAACGACTCACATATCACATTCAAGTGATTTATGTCGGCGTTGTTTCCGTTCTTTATGCACACAAATAAAATAAAGTATCAATGATACGCAACTAAGCGAGATAACGTATTGAATATGGGACGCCTTTGATCAAATTTCGTCATACAGAGCAATAGTTCGCTTCTGATGTGAAGGTTTTGTTTGTTTCGTCACGCTCTGGAAATTTACGGAAGTTTCACTAGTTTTACTGACTGTGTTGGAATTTCTGATGGTAACCTTTTTCATTTATAGATGCCCATTTGTGACAATGAAAAAATCCACAAGCATTTGCGCTTCCAGAAAAGCTGGAGCAGCTGTCTGAATTATTCACCATTTCGTTGAAGTAAAGTGCAAAATCGGCTGACTGTGACCGTCAGAAGAAAGCATACACGCATTATTTCAGCCACTATATAGCATAGGCCTAACGTGCTCAAGTACTACTGCGTGTGTCACCAATTATTAGAGCATAATTTCATTTATAGCTAAACCGTGATCCCAGATGCCATTATAAGTGATATATACATATCTTACATAAATGAGAATAGGGTGCGCTGTATTTTGCGTAGGAGGAATGATTTTGATGTTTTCAATGGGCGGACTTCGAACCAAAGAAAAGTATAAAAAAAAATTCAACGATTTGCGCATATAATGCATTATTTGAAGGGCCCTTTGTCAGGCGCGATTATTGTGGAAAGGGAAGTCATTTGCAAACATACATGGTGAAAGTGGTGAATGGGGTGAAACAGGTTTGCAACCAATGTTATCATACCACTTTAGAGTTCATGTAATCAGAATACACCTTAGACTTGACGGTCGCACCCGCTCCTGGCGCGAGAAGGCGGTCTGGGTATACTATAGTATTATTCTACATAAATTTCTATTTTTATGTTTTTATCAGAGACGGGTTTCAGAAAATACAATTTGAAATTTTTAAAGACCAGTGCACACGTTTGACTTTTGAAGGTGTTTGCTCAGCTAATCGTCCGAATGTTATGTTTCATTGCTGTAAAAATGACGGAGCGTCTACCAAATTATAAGCAAAAAATGATAGCCGTCAAGTGAGTGGGCATAAGGGGAGGTACGCCTAAAATGGGTCGACAATGTGATTTTTGTTTTTGTGTCAAAAACGTTCTATGGGATATAAGACAGCTTGTGTCAAATTTTTGTAGGCCGGGAAAACTATAAACCCCTCAAATGGGGGCAAAAATTTACCGATTTTTTTTATGCAGTCAAATAACTTTATTGGTAGTGTAATAACGTCTACTAAGTTTTTTTTTGATAATTCCCACTGTTTTTTTAATAATTCTCGTCGCTTTTTTTTTTAATAATTCCCACTGTTTTCTTAATAATTCTCATCGCTTTTTTTTAATAATTCCCACTATAGCTCCCCTCTTTAAAAGAAACAGAAGAAGATCTGTCAAATCAATCAGTAGAATATTAAATAAAAAAAAAAAGACCTCACGTGGATGGGCCTGAAATGGACCCCGATTGTGGTCCCGGTAAACTTTTAAATTGAGAAAAAATGTAACTGGAGCATAAAAACTTTATAATACTTGTTGCAAATAAGACTATATTGTGTGAATAAACTATGTAAAGGAAGCATTCAATGAATATAAAATTCAGAAATGTATATCATCAGTCTTCATATATTTACTGCAAATTTCCAGCTAAGGACATAAATAATGGTGTGTATCATTTTATTTTTTGGGGAGTAAATAACGTTTGCATTTAATTTTTAGAGGTAGCAATAAATGCATGTTGCTTAAAGAAAATATTTGAAGCACATATTTCAACACATCTTAACCACAGGAAGCCAAAAATCTGAAAATTTCACTTTATTTTGCATTACACTTCAAATCCCTACTCCTCCTTGAGTTCTATGCTAGAACGAATACAAAGGCAGTTTTAGAAAGAGTAAACACTCCTGAACAAACGATCGGCTCTTTTTTATTTTCGGAATAGTTGTCTATCCACTAGCCAAAATGAATGGAAATCTGACTATTTTCGAGAAAAATTGAAACTTATAAGTTCCATTGAATTTTGCCTTGTAATTAGATAACGAATCTGAAATTTAAAAAAAAAAATGAACTGATCGTTCTTGGAGGAATGTTTGCTCTTTCAAAAACTGTCATTGTTTTCGTTCCAGCACAAAACTCTAGGAGCAGTAGGGATTTGTATGAAACTACATAAAATGATAAAGCATGGAAAAATGTTAAAAAAATATATATTTTCTCAAAAAACTATTAACAAAACGCAAAAAAGTACAGACACAAAATCGATTATTTTCCGTTATTACATAAACTGTGAAAATTTCATCAAAATCGGCCTAATAATAAATTTTCTTTAGGCTTACCTCCCCCTTAAGCATGGGTCACTAGTACAGTTACCGGTGTTGCTTTATTTTAAAGTGGACTTGAATTTAAAAATCTGCTCACTTTTCTGTTATTTTGACGACACGGCAGCGGATGAACATACACTAGTTAATATATTATTATAAAGGCAAACCTGCTATTGCTTTCCTATGCATGATATGATATAGTCATTTGCATGGAAGCATCGAAAATTCTAAGTTGCAACAGTGTTTACCACCGTCCACTAAGCCCACAATGCTTACTTAGAGCAGGGCATCAATTACATAGCTTTACGAAAAGCTGTTTACATACAGCAAAGTAAATTCAAAAGGTCTAGCGCTTTCACTCTTAATGTCACACAAATATATTTTTGAGCAGCAGCACTTGAACCACTGTACACTCGTACACCTTTCGCACACGGCGACCCTGAAGTAAACATCGACAAGTCTGCCGGCAGCCGATTGAGCAGAAAGTGTCGCTAGCCTCTTAATACATACTGTATATGATGCACTATGTCTCCGCCTGTATGTAGAACGAAATTTCTCATTGCTCTCAACCATTCTCTCAAAGAGTCTATGTAGTTCTGTAGTGACTATTAGTGCAAAGGACATCCCACAAACTTCAGAAATAAGAAGCGTTCATTCGGCACGGAGGTGTGCTGATCTCATGGCAGCCGATGGCAGACAGCTTGGCAGGATGAAGTGCTGCCGGTGTGGGGACGGACCACCAGCCGGCTAGCAAGTGCGGCCTGAGTGGGGACGGTCCACCAGCCGGCCAGCAAGTGCTGCCGGTGTGGGGACGGACCACCAGCCGGCCAGCAAGTGTTGGCGGCGATAGCTGGCACCGAGCAAATATGCACAAACCTGTTACCGGTTTGGACTTTTTTAACGCACGGTAATTGACGAGCGCTGTTTTGCTTATTAACCTTATTGGGCGTCATGAGATCGTCGGCCCGGGGCGCCCATGCATGAGCCAGCGAATTTCTCACTGCCGGACGCAAAGGAGAGCGAGGCAGGGTCCGTACGTACCTCTCCAGACCCTGTTGAAACAGCGCATTAGGGCGTCGTGCCTGTCGGTGTCTCACGGTCGGCAACTGATCATGAAACCTGGTTTTCCTATGTCTCAGCCCGTGGAGGTGGCATGGTAACATGTGCATTACTGTCGGTAACAGAGAGACAAGTCGCTCATCAAGGTGATAGGTAACAATTCATACCTGTCGTAACAGCACAAGAAATAAGTCCGTGCCATGCAGGTGTCATCACGTGGAGGTAACATTTCAGTAAAATTTTCACAGCAGGACAGAACTCTAAAAGGATCAAAGAAAGATATCACGCTGTTCTCGCTACTTTGATCTAAATATNAATTCATACCTGTCGTACCAGCACAAGAAATAAGTCCGTGCCATGCAGGTGTCATCACGTGGAGGTAACATTTCAGTAAAATTTTCACAGCAGGACAGAACTCTAAAAGGATCAAAGAAAGATATCACGCTGTTCTCGATACTTTGATCTAAATATTTATCTACAAGGAACTGTGTGCGGATACCGCCGAGGGTAATTTTCAGGTCTGAGCCATTATACGTCTCTCTGGAACTGCTGCAATGATGTCGAAAACATGCAAAGCTGCCGAGAAAAAAAGAACGCGTCAGTGACGGACCTAAACTTGTGTTGGCAATGAGACCGTTTGCCGCAACGCTACCGCAGACTGTTGAATGACACTCTAGGATCAATAGGGTACGAACAATAAGGTAATAAGGCTATACAAAGTACAAGAAATTTACAGCATTGCCCTGGGACTTTACCCATATCTAACTTTTTAAAAATGAACTAAAGCTCACCTACATCGCCTCGTCAAAGCCAAATAGTCCCTCACCTCTGCAGCTGCCACCGCAGCCGTCAAGTCTGCATAGAATGGAGCGAGCATGTCAAGTTTTTCTTTGAAGACGATAAGGCAACAGGACAGGAGGCTAAGCCGAGGTGTCTCGCCCAGACTTTGCCAGACTTGACCACATCCTTCATGTCAGATGTGGCTAGTCTAGCCGGCGTGCGGCCCCCTCGGGCCAGTCACTTTTTCCAGCAGCAATTATTGATAAGTTTGACAGTAATGCGTTCGTCATTGAGCAGAGCTAAATATGCTGCCCTCTCCAAAAATGGATATCTCCCGCACTCGTACGAAGCTGTGGCTCCTCTATTGTAGATACATAGAAACAGCCTCGTGTTCTTAGGTAACATTTAATGCAGGACGGATGTGGGGATTTATGTCACTGCAGCTTAAGGATTGTTGATAAGAAGTCGATCAGACCCGACAGCCTTGGGGCTGCGGGGAGCCAGCAAATGCCAATCTGCAACTGCAGGTGAATGCACGAATGAGCTACATGTAGAATCCATCCTGATGTTTCTTATAGAAAATGCATAGACACCATTCATTCTGATCACGATGATATTATATAGCAAGCTAGTGCATAGATACTCGCAATCCATTTTCACCAAGAAGCTGAGTACAGTACTGAATATAACTGCATAGGTAGTTAGCAATTTCGTCGTGCTTTTCAACAGAAGACATCCATTTAGCATCTTCTAGAACATAAATTTCTTTTATGGCTTTCACATAACGTCGGAGACGACCACAGTGCGTAGTGTGTGTAAAAAGACTGGTAAGCAAAAACTTATCTCATATAGTTATGGCGAACTGAAGGCCCTGATTCCTCAAGAGAAATGACACGAGGAAGCGTTTCCTATATAATATGACAGCTAATGTTGGGGTCTTAACCACAAAAGACAGATTGTAAATCCAACATGGTATTGCCCTTAACCCATTAAATACCATAATTAAAGGACAATGTTATCATAAATAAATACCGTTGGAATTTTTAATCTCTCTAATGGTTCCTCCAGGCGTTGGGCAAGTCTTGAAGCTTTCGTATATTTTAACCACGTACCTAAAGGTAGGTACGTTGCTACTGCAGGAGGACAATTTAAATATCTAATTGTTAAGTTTAGTTGAACATAAAATTATCTCACAAATTTGGATATTGGCCGTCAACGGCTTAAGTTTACACACGGCGATCATAAAAGGTAGAAAATATGAGTAACTGAAAGTCGAGTAATTAATCATATTCTTCTACGCACGAGACGCAACCAAATCGCGGACTTTGATGGTAAGAAAATATTGTCTGAACGTAACTTTTGTAATGGTAAAGTCGAGTGCCTACTTACGACTTTCGTTGGCGTTAGCAGCCTAGAGCCAATTCAACTAATTCGATTACATAGTCCTAACGTCTATAAACATTGTGCTCTAATAGCTGAAACAATATAAAAAAAACGCTAAAATTGTGCGAGTGACAGTTGAACACTTGCCAGTAGTACTAGCTAGGCTACGATGCAAAAATTTGCAATAACGGCTAAAATTTTCGTTAAGTTTTTGGACATTTAAAGTTTGGCAGGCTTTTGCCGTCCGTGGGTGCCGCGGTAGTGCACAAACAGATTACTTGACTTGGCTCTAGGCTGCTATATACCGCGAATGAAAGTCGTACGTGAGCAGTCGACTCAAAAAGTGTCGCCGTGGCTATCGCAGATGTATTTCTTTGTCCTGTAGTACAGTATGCCAGAGAAGAGGACGGTTGCATGCACTGTATATATGATGTATATATATACGTATGTGTGTGTCTATCTAGATGCTCGCACTATGCTCCGTTCATTAAGTGACATAGTGAAACTCAATTACTGCAAATATTCCTGAAGACGTTTTGCATCGGTAACTATTTCAAGTGCAGGTTGTCCAGTTGATACCAATTTTATTTGGCAATATACTGCACAGATATTTGAACATGTCTTGGAAAGTTAAACCGTAAAGAGCACAGTTACGCTAGAGCCCAGCGTTAAATATTTCACATATTCACATTTAATGTTGTACTTGGCGCCCCAAAGTTCTACATGGGTACAGTTGATGCAGCCCTCTCAGCTCGAGAATTTTACATTTGATGCAGAATTATGGACACGTAACGTCTCTAGTAGACTCTCAGAGCTTGCGAAAACCGTTGCTTTAAGATTGAAATACAACAAGACACTTTCACATTGAGAAAGTTCAGATCAGCCATGTATCACTGCCTCAGCGCCTACGCAGTTTGACCTTATGGGGCCAATAGATGGCTGTCAATAAGATTTAGGCCTTTATGTTCTAAAAAAACATAAATATTAATGATTTTCTTATAATATCTGATAAATTAATAAATGTAGTTGAATCATCCTCGAACAATCCCCAACGGGCAAGAGCAGGTTCACGTACCGTGATTAGTGAACTTATCTATAGCAATAATGCGTCAATATGCTTAATTTTCGTGACCCTGAATTAACTCATAAAAGTGCTCAGCATCCAAAAAGATTGCATTAGTCAAACGCATGCGGGTCCTCGTGGCATTGCCATCATCGGCGCCTGTAAATAGAATGATGCGCCTTTTCTGTCCGCCATCACACCGCACACAGCTGTTACGATCAATCACAGCTGCATTACGGCAGTTATATGGCCACGGTACCGACCATACGCAACCATTCCATCATCAGCACGTGTAAGCACTGCTGTCAGTACCTCTTCAGCTCATCCTCAGCACCACCATCAACGGCAGGCAGCACCAGTAGCCGGGCCTTATCAGCGAATCAGCGCAATTAAAAGGGCGTTTATCACCACCGACAGCGCTCACTGTCAGCGGGCCCCGCGACCGGCGGCGGAGTCGCTGCCGGTACAGACGAGCAAATCCTCGGACCCAATAAACAATACGCAAACAAACGCACAAAATGTGCCGGCGCTTATCTCGAGAACGCGAGCGAGAAGAATGTTTACGGTGCCATGAACGAAGGCTAATGAGTCGGAATATTTTATCCGGAGAGTAGAGAAACTCATTGCGGGATCATTGCAGCGTCTCATATGACGCCCCAGCTACAGTTTGGATGGTGCAAGGGTGCACCTTCCTGCTGGTGATGGCATAGCATAAAATAAGACGACTACCACTACCTCCTCGTGCAGCTGAACAGTACTTTACGAACTTAAGCCACTACAGTAGACTGTTAAGCACTTGTAAAATCTATGGATATTCCTTAGAACAGACACGGGGTGCATAAATAAAACAATGAGGCTAGTAGCGGCACGTAAGATCAGGAAGCACTGGTGGCCTGCCTATTGTATGGGAGTGCAGGCCGTCAGCTGATACATCGCAAATGAACGTTTGAAGTCTATATAGTAGAGTCAACAGATGGCCCACGACCATTGGTTTCGTAAAGTTTTTTTCTACTGCGTTTTGAAAATGAGTGATGACATTTTCAATCGCGTGCTTATGCTAAAATGAATTCAGGAGACACATCTTCTATCTTGTAACAACATGACTGTGATAAGAGGGACATCCCGTTCGTTTTTTCCATCGTGTGTGGATGTTTGGAATGGTCTTGATGGCTCTGTCTTTGCTGGTGCTGGTATTGGCAGCTTTAAACGATCTGTACACAGAGCTATTCTGTGATCTCGGATCTTCTTGTTTTCATTCTTTTGTTTTCTCCACCTGCTGGGCTGGTTGAGTGGGGGTTTGTTAACCTCGTGGAGTTTCTCCGTTCCTACGTCGCCAGCCTGGTGTGATTTAATAATAATTATAATAATAACTGAGACCGGCCAAAAGCCGATATATTAGGTTCATCGAGAGACGTAGAGACAGTAGACCACATTATACTTGACAGTCCCCTAAAATTGCCAAGTAGATCCAGCGGTTGGGGGATGAAGCTTCAGTAAATATTTTCTAACTAAAATAGGGACTCCAAACAAAAAGTAAACTGTTCGTGGCCATGCAAGGCATGTGTTTATTAGCGAGATATACAAATTTGCTGAAAAAAAAAGCTTAACGACTGGAGACCCGTCACTAAATTTTAGGAAATGAAGTGACTTGAAATTCACCAAAATAATTTTGCTGTTTACCGCTGGCCTTTTGCTGATGAACTTGTGTTTCTTGCTGATAAGTGCATATTTGAGTTACCATGCAGAGTATCCTCTGTTTGAGATCACCACAAAAATTAAAAAAAGACTATAGAAACATCATCAATCAGCCTTCCATAGGACCTCGTATATTGGTGGGCGTGCATACGGACCGTCAAGCAGAGTGTGGTCAATGGCTTTTGTAATTTCAGTAAGAGTGCATCGACAGCTACACAAAGGCAGGACTTTCATGCAATAGCAGCACGCTTATAGAGAGACTTGCGTCTATAATTATGATCGTCGAGTAAAATGCAGGATAAAACAATCGTCTGCATAGCTTCATCAGAAAACGAAGGCCATCAAATCGGGTGGGTAAAATATAGAAAACAAAGTTTTCGATAAAGGTGCATAAAGACTTCCGTTCAGCAACAGTGACCTATAATAAACGGCTTGTGATCTCCTGCGCGGCCTCATGAGGTAAACAAAGATGTGAATTTCCGCGAAAATGCAGGCGATGGGCTAGTCGCCCTGCACGACAACTCAAGTTTGGAAGCCCGCCGTTATTTTTGCTCGCCCCACGTGACGTCATCACACCGCCAGAACCAAGTGTTTACAATACCAGCTTATGGAAGGCCCCGCACCTGTCGGAAAGCATCATTCTAGCGCACCACCTGCCACCCAGTCTAAGGCCTGTCCAATGCTGCACCCGCAGGTGTCTGTAAGATAAGCATCGCGCTGATGCGCTGCAAGTCCGATGAGCATCTCTTGATGCGGCGGGGAAGCTCATGTTGACATCCGCCTGTGTATGTGGCGACTAAAACATTTACCCGAGAGTGAGAGAGATCAGTTAGACCCGCCTGTCGCCGTGGTACCAACCGCAGGCTCTCTGTGCCCGCCACTGTAGCTACCGAAAACTCAATGGTAAGTGTGTGTTTATTATGGTCAGTTCTAGTTCACTGAATGGTAGTAGCACGTATTACATAGTTACTGCATGCTGCTTCATGTGATCTCAACTGGGAGAAAATTGGCATCGTTTTATTAACTTAGAGGTTTGAAAGACGATAATGTAGTCCACATCAAAATTTTTTGTCTGATGAGACAGTTCATAGCTATTCAAATCAAAATTCTCACGTATTGTGGAAACTTCTCGGTTATCATAGAGAGGATTCCCATGAAGCGACTGTGCGCTCGGTATTGTTTAGGTCGCGTGAGCTACAGCTTATATAATGCTAGTGATGACGATCGGCCGGGTATGAGAGCATTTGGAAGTGTAACATTTACTTCTAAGTTTACTGACCAACGACGAAAAAGTAGATTTAAATTTTGAGAAATTTTTATCGTGAACGTGGTCGATTCATGAAGATGCTTCGATTGATTTCTTAAAATTCTCATTGTCTTAATGTCAGGAATGTACCGTAGTTTAGACGACGGGATGGTCCACCTTAATTTATCGCAAGTCCCGCGGAAGCGGACGTTAATGACTGACTCTAAGTAGAGCGAAGCGAGGCTGTCTCGGTCGCCCCGCAGCTCGGCAGGGGACTGCTGTCCGATTTAGCGAGCGACTTACAGATCGTCAAAATTCCTACACCACTCAATAGTTGAAATCTCGATTCAAATATTCATTTTCAAAGTGTTGGTCCATATGACTGGCACGCGACTTCGGCTATTATCCATAAATTTTAACGGTACTGAAATACTACCTTCTGGGGTACCAATCAAGGACAACTTTCTTTACAGAAATGAAAGACATCGGCCGTGCAACACATCCATCCCTATCAAGAAGCCTGAAATATCCCACTCTTAGCACTAAAGGTTCAATTCCGGTAGATATTTTGAACATTAAAATATTCTGTAGCAAAAATAACTCATTAAGGAAGAACAGGGGAAAATATTCTGGCAAGTAGAAAGCAAAAAAAAAAAGAAAGTGTTGATACACAAAGTAATTTGAACACACGTCTATATCGAGGTCAAGGTGGACGGTTATGGCTAGTTCTAGAGAACCCATCCGTCACAAATGATGGCATAATTTTGTAGTTAAGCTTTTTTGTTCTTGCATTAAGTACAGGTTTTTTCACAAAAATTATGCCCCATACCTGCAGGCTTGATCTTTCATTTAAGTAATGAAAGTTGTGTCGTCAAGAGTTTACGAGAGCAAAATTTCCCTCCCTCGCGTAAAGGTGAAAATATCAGTTTGGAAATGCTCAAAAATGTAGAAGCTCCAAGAAAATATTGTTCAGTCAAAAGAATTCACTGGAAATGCTCACACTGTACCAAGGATACCAGCAGATAGTTGAACCATCAGGCTCAAAATTTGGCTGAATGTCCATTGAAACATAAGCGAACTGCGCGATGAAAACAAAACTCCAACCAAGATTGAGCCTCTCAAACTGCTACGAAGAAATTTAGCTAAAAAAATGCTAAATAAATAATGCATGACAGAATCAACAAGTCTGCCATAGAGACCGCCTTCAATCTACAACGCTACAGAAGGATCATATCAAACTAGCGGAACCAGTGGAAAATTCACGGGCAATTAATATTTCACTAACCTCAAGTTAAGCTGAGGCAGCGCTTCTAACTTAACCCACCCCGTCTAAACTAATGTTCGCCGCTTTACCCTGTCTACCTTACATCGCGTCTACCATCTTCTAGTATTCTGATTTCACCTGTGAATCTCGCATTTGTTCTGCCAGCAAAGAATTCGCACTTGTGTCTTGATAAAAAATATAAAGGTACGACGGTACTTCTTGCATTGTTCTCCTATGTGTTTGCACGCTTTTGCTAAGCTCTGTTTCTCACAGTTTACAGATAATTTAGTCCTTCATAATCCTACACGCTTCAGTTTTTTTGTCGGCGTATCCGATCTGTTTTTATTTTTTTTGCACTATTACGGTACCCAAAAATATTGATCAGTAGTTCAGCATTTTTCAGCTTTGTTTGATGCGATATCTATACAACAAAGTACAACAGACTGGGCCTTTTTTTTCAGTCTCAGATCACAGTAGCGTAAGCATTGTTCTCAAGATGTTATTGTATTACCTTAGACATCTCCTATTCGCTTCAAAAAATACTTTAGAGTCGAGATATCAAACTATATCCGCTCCGTTTTCCATACCGTATCCTAGCTAAGCATCGGGCCCTATTACGATTGTCGTTCGTCACAGGCCAAGTGAACATAACATGGCATGAAAAAAAATTATAAGCTGTAGATATGATACGGATGAAATGGTTATATCTTTGCTTCGAATTTGAAAAAGTTTTTTCAAGAAGCGAAAAGACGACAGCTATGATTGAATTCCCTTCCACCAAAATGAGTGTTTCTTACAAGTTGAATTTTCTTTTATCTAATACTGAAAAGCGTAACGTGCAGACACAAGGACCTACGGACAGATGGTCGGACCTGCAGGCTTTAATCGAAGAGCAAACCTGCAGGTATGAGACTTATTTTGCAGCAAAACATATACCGCAAGCAAGAACAATAG
>LQNS02278157.1:3085815-3096366 GCA_001587735.2 Parhyale hawaiensis
TTCCAAATGCTGACATGAAATAGGGAAAGAACTGCTGACTTAAGGTTGTTCTTCGAGCTTTATGCTTGAGTTTTTGACCGTTGTTTCGCAAGCGATCATTAAGGTCTCTTTCAGATTGTGCAGCAAAAAGAAATCTATTTGACAACACTATTAATTGATAAATCTTATAAGCTTATAGTATTCTCAAGTTTAAAATGTGTTGCATAATTAATACAAATGGAGGACCCTGTCCCACCCGGGGGGCTGCGCCGCGACGCCACAAGGACGGCCGCTCCCGTAGGAATACCACAGGAGAGAGCGCCCCAAAGCGACGCAGCACACCACGGGCAGGACAGCGCCCCAAGCGCTATAATTTTACATGTTGTCACGGTAGGGGCAAACTCTAAACTAAAGGGCTATGGGACTCCAAACGACAGCCCTACACCTCCGAAGGGAGGATTCTTCTTTAGTGTTCGAACTTGGAAGTGTGGGCCGCGCTTACAACAAGTTTACACCTGAAAATCAAATGATATCGAAAGCGTTCTTGTAGCGACAAACCTGGCGACTCTGCAGCTACTGAGCGTGCGCTGCCTGGTTCTGAGTAGCGCCCTCACCTCCACATAGGCTCATTAATTCCCCTGATCCGTTGTTACCACGCCTAATTTTTTTAATGGATCAATTTCTACAGAGAGCACTGCACGAAAAAGTCTACTGCGCAAAGAGAGCGAGCCAATAGTTATGCTGCTTCATTGAAAATATATTAGCCGTAACATGTTTATTTGCATCGCAGTACAGAACTACTTTTCTCATTTGATGTTCTTTTTCCTTATTTAAAATCAACTACACAGCCAGGAACTAAATAAGCATGGAGAGCTACTAAGAGCTATTCAAAGCTGGCAAGACTGTATCCGAAATTTTAAGTATTTTCACTTGGCAGAAAAATAAACGAATGTTCATCAGCAATACCGGACAAATCCAAGATCGTGTAAGAACTGGACGTCTAATTAGTCAGGCATGATGAGCAGGACTTGCACGCTCACCAACATACTGCCAGATCCGAAATTTCGATCCACATCGCTCCATGACAATGATAGCTGCAAAGTGAAACGTTTCTAGAAAGTATTAATGCGAATTATGAAAACAACTTGGGACTTAAATTGCTCCCTTGAAGAGCAGGAGAATTCATAGCTCGACAATTATTAAAAAAAAAGCTTCCAATAAATAAGTCGTGTAGTGCTTGATCAGCGCGTAACTCACGCCGTGAAATCGAGCTCTTGATTCACAAAAAGCTTCTCATTGAAAAGCTAGCTCTCAATAGTATGGTCCTTTAAAAGTAACTATCTACAATGTCCAGACGACGCTTGAAATACCTATGCAATGCGAAAACTCTCGTCGGTGATGGTTCAGGCGGGAGTGTCGTCAATCGGCAAGACTCCTCCTGCTTTTGTTCAAGAAAAAGTGAAATTCATGGCTGTGATCAATGAAGACCTCATCCATGAGCCTATGGTAAAGAACGTGAGTCACAATTTGCTCGATGGGCCGTTTCGCTATCAGCAAGATGAAGCGACTGCCCTCACTGCGAGTAGGACTCAGTAGTGGGCAGCTTGGAAAAAGTCTTTGGCACGTAAAATGGACAAAATATCATAGGACGATTTGTGGAATAACCCAGCAAAATTAGTAAAAAGAAAATCAATTGAAAATTGAATGCCGAATCATTTTTTTGAAGCAAAACAGCAAAATCAGTAAAAACAAGTGAAATAATTGTATATTTATTGCAACTTGGCTCACTTAATTAACTTAGTTTAAACTTTCTTACAGAACGTTTGGATCAATTCATTCACTATGAACTAAATATTCTAACCCGATTAGCCATGTCAAGCGTACTGGTTCGCCGTGAACATCTTAAATTCGGGTAAAAATAGTGACTTGAACGTTCAGGACTTAAGTTGAAGCAAGTCAGATTAGATTGCCACAGTTTAAAGCATGTGTGAATCCAAGCTAGGCTTTTAAATACAACAGTAACAAGCATTACTGGCCTTGCACAGATGGTTGGAAAGTTCGCAGGCGGCTATTCAGTAGATTTGTTCCGCGTGAAAATATATTCTGTATGAATATAGAGCTGAATTAAGCAGCGCCAGGCCAGCTGCAGATATATGCAGTACGTGCACCTACAAAATTAATGATAGTTCTTGGAAACAAAAAGATACAGCATTTCTTTTTCATGTCTATTTCCAAGTTATATCATGGAGACGAAACTAGAAGACTCTTATCAAGAGTTGCACGATCTAACGATCACAGCCAAGTGTAGAACCATAGCTGTGCACTATACCATCGCTTAATAGTAGCTCAGCTAACCCTCTCACACGTGCGAAGGCCCATGGGCATCGAACAATGGTGGGTATCAGTCAGACTCACGGTTGCAAGCCGAATCGCAGTTGATAGGAAAAGAATATCAGTGGGGTACCTCGAGGCAAAGTCGGAATCTCGCTTGTCCCAGGAGTTGGAGTCGGAGGAAAAACGGTCCATTATAGGCCCATTTGGATTTTCAGTTGATAAGAGTGGACATTCATTGTTGTCCCAGTAGTCGGACTCTGTGTATCTTACTCCTCAACTCTGGTACCTGGCATACCAGTAGGTACGCCTCCCATGACCCCGCCCATGTGCACCAGACCTCAATGATTACCTTGAAACGGAATAATTCACATGCAGTTTATAATTACTTTAGAAATGAAGGTTCATCCGTAGCAGAAGGGGAGCTCATTTTCCGGGTAAGAGAAGTACCAATGTGGCCAGATAACTAAAATATCCGTCAGCTGTGTCCAGTAAAATTGGTTAGGATAACTGAGTTTTGCTCAGAAGTGGTGAAGGATTTTAGTGATCCCATGTCTTTTCTTAGCAACCACCGTCGCCACGTTGCATGGGTGCTTCTTTTTATCCAAAAATTAGCTTCAGCTCACTGTTCTATTAAATCTCAGGATGTTGTAACTGCATCAAGGCGAGCAACACATCCTGCTCAATAGAAAATAGATTCCTTTTCTTTCTGTATATCATTGCGCGCAGTGAACAGCAGCTCCTTCATACGCCAGCGGTTGTATGCATATAAGCGCATACGTCTTGTAATTTATCTCTTTCTATACTAAGAGTATCTCGAGCTAGCAATATCAATAAGCAATTATCAAAGGTAGGGTACCGTTCATAACTTTGAACTCAAATGACTCCTCCATGGAGTAGAAAAGGTCCGTGAATTCTTGGAATTTCAAATCTGGTACTTATTTACCGTTAGATCAATGATTTCGACTGGGGCGATGCCTTTCCTAAACGATAATATAAAAACACTCTTGCTGAAGCCGAGTTTCGGTTGAAACAAGATAACATCATTTGAGGTTTTAATCTCAATAGGACCACGTATTGCCATTCCATAGCGATTTTTTAATAAAGAAAAAAAACCTTATTACCTCAACGTTGCGCTTACTCAAGAGACGCTGAAATTAAACTATGACTATCAGAAGTATCATTTTGATTACATGATATTTCTTATAGTCATATAAGCAGCTCATAAACAAACGCTCTATCAGCATATGTATTTCCCCTGGCAAAGCACCGTATTCACAAAGTAATTTAAAGAACACTGAAAATCGTGTATATGACAATTAAATTCTATCCACTAACTAACCCGCTCCGATATAATACAAATCCTGGAATTACGACAAGACCTGCATGGTGACAATCCTGACAAGAAGAGTTCCACACACAAGATTGTACTCACAGCCATTGTATGGCCGACGTTGCTGGCATCAGCAGGGCGATTAGGAATGCCAGAGCCATCACGCTGGACGAGTGCAGACAGTGATTCCTGCTGGTGTATTTAACATTTGTCCTGACAGCTTGAGAGCCACTGGAACATCGTGAAGTGATTCCAGGAGAACTGTAAGTGTCATTCCTGTGGGTGCTTTCACGGTTTATTTGTAGTGCACGAGCAAATAGCCCAGCTACGTGACTGCACTTGGCAGTTTTGTGATGAGAACTTGAAGGATTAAGACGCCCTGCACTGCCCATGTTTCTGGCAGGAATAGAAGTTTTAAGCACCTTTGCAGACTGGCTTCACATCGTGAAAAGTATTGCCTCGCTACGAAAAGAGACGTCAGCGCATCTCAAAACAATGTATTCATCAATATTTTCGAAAAATGCTTGAAATACGAGAGTACTTTCACAGAGAAACGACACCACCAGAAGTTCCAGAAGCTACGGCAGCAAGAGACTCGGCGACACTAACCACACGGCACATCCAACCACTCTAAACGTCATGCGGCAACTGTGTGAATCTGACCTTTGGCCAGAGACTCCTCCTTCTCGACCTCTGCCACGCCCAGTCGACCCGAACTCCGCCTACTTTACCCTCGCTACGCTTTTGTGACCTTTGGTTTCAGTCTACCAACCTATCGGGACCCTCAAACTACTTTTATTCAGAAGTAATTAAAGTATTGAACTCCGAATACTGTTATTTAAGAGGCCCTCCTGAAAGAAGGAATATGTGCCAATGAGATCCACTTTTTATAGAAACTGGCACTCTTTCAGCATCAACAATGTCAGTGCAATGCAGATTTCTTTCCGATTTAAAACATCTGTTATTTCATTGCTTCTAACTGCCTTAAAATTTATCAACAGAAGCTAAGTTAAGGAGTAAATGGAGAGTTGAATGCAGTTGGATGTAGATAAAATTCGGTGTTGAACTCTGCGTGAACCGCAGTTTTAGGCAGCGACTCTTCCGTGTTGGTGAGACATTCTCAATAAATGCATCAATCTATCGAACTAAAATTAAATATTAAACCAGGCTCACACATTCGTCAAATGAACGAGTCTTGTCTGCAGAACATGAACACCACTGTCTTTCCACTATACTAGTTACAAAAATTTTTGCCGTCGAGTCAGCTGTCTCAGCTATATCGCCTACTAGCAAAGTTTAGAATGTCTATTTAAGTTTGGAGAGGATTTTTACCTGAGAGTACTTTGAAATTCACACTACATAGGACACAATTTTAAGAGAGTTCATATATATATATATATATACGGAACAATTTAATTTCTTAGAGCAGAACTGTATGTATGCTTGTATGTATTTGAAATATGCTAAATAGAAGTCAACTAAATTTAAAATTTAGCGTTTCGGGATGAAAAATCTCATCATCAGAAAGAAGGAAGAAACTAACCTACAAATGAAAATTCCTTTATTGTCTAATGAATGAGGGGAGCATAGATGTTATCGGGGGAGGTCTAAAACGCAATTGAACAGAGCTGCGTGGATTTCAGCTCCTGTACAGTCGGTAGATTTGAGGCTAAGTGTGGACAGTATGAAGCGGTACAGCCGAGGTCATAAGGTTGAGGCTGGGTTTGGTTTTATGAAAGTGGAGGGACTCTAATGCTTTCAGCTCGATGGGATTGGAAGAGTCTATGATGAAGGAGGAGTCATTCCTGCTGATAGGATGGTTGTTTTGCTCAGCATGTAGGCGGGAGGCTGAAGTTGAGGATATCGCAAGTGGTAAACCGGTACGACTGGATACACCTAAATGTTGGTCAGTAAGGGCTTTGAAGTGTTGTCCAATGCTACCTATATATGAGGCACTGCAGGCCAGGCATCGGTAACGGTAAATAACACTGGACAAAAGTGGTGTGGAGGGGTTCGTCTTTAAATTTAAGGTAGGATCCTATGGTAAATATGTTTTTGCATGAAAATTTGAAGTTGATATGTGGATACGCTTCAGAGAGGAACGTTTTCAAAGTGTTCACTGCACTAACAGATGTTTTGTTGAAGTACGGAGGCGAGTGAAAGATGTCTAATTTACTGACCCAGGGTTTGCTAATGCAGGGATCGAACAGCTAATCTAGGAACAATTTGCAGTAGTGGTCCAGAAAATGGTGTGGATAACCGTTATTTTTAAAGAATGTTCGGAGAAAGTCAACTTCGTGCGAAAATACAAGGCATGAGGAAGACAAATGGTATGCTCGAAATAGTAAAGTTTTTATTGCATTGATTTTGAATTGGTCGTAGCAGTGACCGAAAAAGCTTGTCAAGAGGCCTGAAAATGTGGGTTTTCTGTAAATGCCAGGGGTTAGTGTTGAGTCTTGGTTGGTTATTAAAACATCGAGAAAAGCTAAAGAATTATTTGATTGATTTTCGGGGGGGGGGGGAGAATTTTATATACCTATGGATGTTTACTATTCACATATTGCAAAAAAAAATACCAGAATTGCTTGATTGTTGAATATGAGCAAGGTGTCATCTACATAACGATCAGTTTGAAGTCACGCGGGCAGTCGTTAAGCCAGAGGGTTTCATGATGGCATAAGAAGATATTTACCACTGAAGGATGAGTGGGGAACCCATGGAAACTCCATCTATATATTTGCTTGTACAGTCTATTGTTAAACATGAAGAAGGAGTCTTTGATGGCAAGGCTGAGGAAAGTTCTTCTAAAGGTAGGTTTATCCATGTTGTGAAATAGGTCCGTGTCATTGAAGGCTTTGTTACAAATAATATCTATGGTTTCCTCTACGGGGATGTTGGTGAGAAGGGAGGTGATGTCAAAACTGGCTAAGTAGGCATTGGACGGCAATTGGAGGTTTTTGATTCGGTCTCGAAAGTCATATGAATTGCGCAAAGTATACTGATTGGTTGTTAAACGTTCAAGTAATGAGACAAGGAATTTGCAACAGGGTAGGACGGTATTTTACATGCAGCTAGAGCTGGTCGTAGGGGGCACCGGTTTTGAGTACCTTTGAAACCCGTACATGACTCCAGGGGAAGCACCTGAACTGTGACGTGAATGGTAGATCGAATCAGTAATGACGCCTTGCCATGGTCTAACAATTTCTTCAAAAATCTATGGATTTTGTCGTTGAATTTAAGCGTAAGTTTGAAGGGATCGGTATGGGAGTCATAAATAGTGAACTTTGTCGTAATCAGCCAGAATTGCATTCATTTTTTGATAGTACAGATTTTTTAGCTAGAATACTAACACCTCTTCCTTTGTCGGGTTTGCACACGACAACGGAATTTTCTTTGTGGAAATTAGATAATAAAGATAGATCGGATTTAGAAAAAATTGGAGAAAGCACTTTATGTTTGCTGTACGAGGTGTAAATACTATTACAAGTTTCTTTTATTTTGTTTCTTACTTCGGTAAACGAAAAACTAGGGTGTAGTGGTTGAGATTTCAGTCTGTTAGCTAAGCCCTCGAAACCAATGAAATGTTTATGATAATTCGGTTTGAATACGGGCAGACAGAATTCTAGACCAAAGGATAATAAAAATTTAAGGCGTGATTGAAGGGTAACATTTGAGTAGTTGAAAATTACGTTAACTGGATTTCAAGAGGTTAGGTTCGGAGATGCTCCTAATACGTTTAACTTTCTGCTGTGGGCGGATTTTGTTCTATCAAAGAATTTTCTATTGTTGCGTTGTACGAAATGAACAAGACAGAGATAATCGAGAAATTAAAATGAAATTTTCATTTGGTATAAAAAGTGTTAAGCTGAATTTTTGTGTGGTTATTAATTACTTCGTTGGATATGAATTTCTAAGTCTAAGAGTTTAGATTGCCAAGACTTCTAAAGTTGGCTGTTCTGGAGTGATTGACGGTATAAACGGAAACGGAGGAACTTGGGGAAGATTTGATAAGCTTTGCAGCAAGTGAGGAAGTTTACATCTAGCTTCGATTTTTCAAGTTTCCTGGAGAAATTCTCATATTTTCTGAAGATCGATAGGCCGTGATGTCCGTATCTGTTCAATATTGTAGCGGCTATTGATTTATTTACTGGAAATCTAATTTAAAGGAGGAAGAGGTAGACTAGGCAATGATGAACATTCAGGTGTATCCAGTCGTACCGGTTTATCACTTGCGAAACCCTCACATTCTGCCCCCGCCTACATGCTGAGCAAAACATCTACCATATCCGAAGGAATGACTTCTCTATCATAGACTCTTCCAATTCTATCGAAGTCACAGCATTAGAGTCCCTCCACATCCATAGAACCAAACCCAGCCTCAACATTATGACCTCGGCTGTACCGCTGCTGGCGCTGCATACTGTCCACACTTAGCCTCAAATCTGCCGACTGTACAGAAGCTGACATCCAGCCCCTCCACGCAGCTCTGTTCGTTTGCGTTTTAGACCTCCCCCCGATAACACCTATGCTCCCCTCATTCATTAGACAATAAAGAAATTTTCATTTATAGGTTGTAGGTTAGTTGCTTCCTTTTTTTCTGATGATGGCATTTATCATCCCGAAACGTTAAAATTTTATTTAGCATTAGATTTTTGCGAAACGTTAAAATTTTATTTGGCATTAGATTTTTGCCTTATCATAGTTTTTTGTATTCAAAATTGTGAGAGAGCATCAGAAATAAGTTTGGCTCATATAGTAAAAGATGCTGAGCATTTCATAAAACAACGAAAACGTTGCTAGTGCACACAAGAAAAAAAAACATTCACAGAATTCACCGAAAATATAAACATGATATTTTCATTACGGGTATAAACACATTTATGCGTAGTTTACTTCTATGCATTTCCATGTACATTTCTTTCAAGTGCCCACTGGTGTTACAAGGCTCGTGTCTGTCGCTTGTAGTTTCCACCAGTTGCAAAAATCAAGTAGGCGTGAAACATAATCCAACTTCAGATCACACGGGAGAATTAATATTCAGCCAACCAGACCATGGGGGAGGGGGCAAAGTTTGGTTGAACAGTCCCAGTATATCCTATAACTACAGTAGTATTTGTGTGGCTGACTTCGATTATAATGTATATGTTGTGCGCGTTTGGTGGATTTGCGCGATCGATCGATCGCGCAAATCCACCAAACGCGCGCAACGTATACATCTTAGCTGCTGTATTGAAAAATTGGCCAGGTTAGGATCAGTTCAGTTAAACTGGGTCCCCAACCTTAATTAAGGCTGATCTACACGTAAGTTTTTTGACCACGTTATCGCACCAAATCGTCCCAACGTTTGTGGTGTAGACATCAGGGCAGCAGTTTCTACAACAAAAAGTATTCAAACATATTAGCCGTCATCTAACTTTGTTCGGTTTTTAAGTGTTACTATAGTAAAGTTGCGTGCGTCTCTTTAAATTTAGAGTCAACTAATTTTAATGTTATAGAAGCTGTACATTATATCTAAATTTTGCAGTAATTAACTCATGCGAACGATTGCTCAAAGAACGCGTAAAAAAAAACTAATGTGCGAACAGGCCTATATATACGGGCACTCGTATGAGCTCGTAATACCTACAATATATACGCCACGGACAAAATTAAGAAGTACGATAAAAAAAAGTCAGGAACAGCTGCTTAAACGTGCTTTATTGTCAAATTATTGATGATAACTTCATAACGTAACACAGTGAGTTAGAGTATTAAATATGGTCTCCTTTGGATTAAATCACAGCTTTTATGCGTTTCGTCAGGCACAGCTGCTGTCTTGAGCTACATTTAAGAATGCTAACTCATTATCCTTAGATATGCTCCACTCCAACGAAACCTTTGATGCGTGACATATTGTCTGTTTGGAAGATAGAACCTTCATGCAGGTAAGTCATTATTGCATTTTACTCTTTTGAATATTATCTCAGTCCAACATGCTGGTGTGCGAATTACTGCATTCGTTCTGCCCACGCAATTGGAACGTATAGCCTTCTTGTCCATCTGCTGCGGTACGTTGGGGTTTGGTATTGCGATGGAGGGGTTTTGAAGTGACATCCATCTTGCGTAACACCCATTATTCGTAGAGGTGTATGTGGCGTCGACCACAAGGTTTTATTTAGGATTTCTTTCGAGTGTAATGATCACATAATCAATTGTGCCAAGTCTAAAAAAAGTTGCATTGGCAGCACACAGTGCACACTCTTGGTTTGGAGGAACATCAAGAGACACCTCAAAATTGCTATTTCTTTCTTCTGGCCATATCACTTTAGCCCAATAAATACCAACCCAATGTTCATGTGCTTTTGCAGAAAAGAAATTCTTACTGTTGGCATCAGATAGCTACGAATTTTCCCTATAGAAGCATCCTTTGGGAGAAAATGCTAGAACTCTTCGTCTCGCTGGACGAGAAGAGATTTCTTTGCCAGCTGCTTCCTTAAGACTCAGCTGTCATAGTTGAAGGCATTTTTCTCCCCTCTTCATCAGCTAGTCTGTCTTCTCTGGACATCGAACGCGTCATGCGGCTTCGTCCTGAACGCTTTTTGGATGGAGTGGCCCAACTGTACCTGCTGATATATAGTAGTTTGCACACCATTCTTGGAAAACTTCATTTAAGAATGATCATTTTTGAACAATGCAGCAATTTGAGCTCTTTTTTTCATATTTTTTGTGACACTTCCTTTTAAACAGAAGTGTTAAATGTAACAAAGTAATAAACTAGAGCACTCTGAGAGCGCATACCTCCGCAAAGCGAGGCAACGGTTGCAAAAAATTCAAATTGACTCTGAGACCATAAATTTCTTTGTATAAACTCCAAAATCTAATCATTTGTGCCTTTGGATAGTAATAACAGCTTGATCAATTGTCTTGAA
>LQNS02278157.1:3120625-3133964 GCA_001587735.2 Parhyale hawaiensis
CTAAAACGTCCTCTAGAGGCGTAGCTCCACAACTGACCCTCGAATTTCTTTTTATCTACAAGCAAAGAAACTGTGAACAAACAAGACAGAAATAAATAAGCAAGCAAAGCCCACAGACTTTTAGTATGATACTAGATGGCCCGTGACCCTTTGGGTCGTCGTCACGATCGTCTTTGCTTTCGCAAAAAGTAGGTGTTATTTAGCTGGTCATAGACCACACGCTATTCGGCCATCCTCTCCTGCCCGTCAAGGAGCTGCGCTCGTATTTCAGTTATATTTCCCGTAGCACCTTTGAATTTAGCGTGCCCGTTCTTGCAGCCGAAATCACCGCATCACAGATATAATCGAATTAAATTTTCATCCGTGGAATTTCATTGCGGCTAAAAGCGACGAAGCTGTGAGCAAACAAGACCCAAATAAACAAGGTCCACAGACTTTTCGTTCGTTTAGACAGACAAGAAATCACCGAAAGAAGCCGAGCTATATTTTATTAGTGAAGATTTAAGTGAATTGTACATTTTTTAATAGTATTAGTTAATTACTCTAACTTCTTGTTTATGTAATCGAGCTTAGGTGCAGCTATTCTATAGCTAATGATTTTTTTTTCTGTTCCAAAATGGAGAGAGGTCAATATTTTTATGAAATAAAAAAGTACAGCCGAGTCGTATCAAAGATATAGTGATCACAGAGCTATATCAATGGTGAATTGAAGTAATAAGTTGAAACATTATTATTGTTTTGAAATTTCTGAGCTTTTATAATTCTTCGTGGCTAAAGCGAAGGCTCTCTGTGCAAACATACAAGACACGCACAAGCAAATAAATAAATCAACAACAATATAATAAACACCGTCGTGTGTTTGTTTATATATTTATAAGTAGGTAGGTATCTTTCGTGGCACGCTCTTAACGAAATAGATAGGTGAAAAATAATCCAGGCTGCAGATTGTGCAAATCGATGACCAGGTTGTAGAAGATGGCGAAGGCTGACTCTCATCCCTTTATTTGAAGACACGTCTTGCTTGAAACACTTCTTGAAATCAGAACAATATCTATGCAGCTTCTGAAGTCCGATTTAATAACTTTTTCTCTCGGGTCACGCGTAAATTCGGCAGATGACCAACGGAGCACTCACGAGATAATGATTCTTCACGGGTTGTAGAAAACTATTTCTTCTAGCTTACTGTATTTTTCTTCTTTTTCTTCTTCTACAGTAGCATTATCCCAGTTCAAATGGGGTCGCTAAGCAGAGCTTGCTATTCCCTGTGTCTCTGTCCATTACCATGCATGTGTTCCTCCAGCTCCATATCACGCATATCATCCCTCACACTGTCGTTTTCTGACGGTGTGAATTTTTACCCGAAAAATTGCAGCACTTCAGTGAAGCAGATATTTAAGTTCGCAATACTGTACGAGACTACTACAGCATTAAGAGCAAAAACGTGCTACGAATGGAGAGAGATGAATCGTCTATAGACTCTATGAGATGCAGTCAAAAAAGACTTGACGCAGAAAGGGTACAGAAGTGAATGAAAGCTGCTGATAAGCGTGAGCGGGAAAATGTGGAAACGGCAAGTCAGAGAAAAGAGGAACTAAGGTTGAAAGCACGACTATGGATCAATTAAGAAAATGAAGCAATTCAGAGAAACTTTCGCAACGGCCTATATTAATAAAAAATATCGATTATTGCGTGAATTTTTTCACGCACGGGTCCACTGGTAAATAAATAAAGTTGACAGACTTTTCGTATAATATAGATAGATACTACTTTTGATAAAGATAAAATTATACCGAGACTGTACAAGTTTCTTAATTTGAAATGATGTCTAGTGTAAGCCAAGACGCGCTATGATATGAAGTGCATAGTAGTACCACTCAGTGTCAACTCTTAGTTTTTTATGTAAGTAAACTAATTCTAACAAATCAGTTTCCGTTTTTATTATGCTCTTTTCCACATTATATATAATCCTAGTATTTCTTGTAGATCATTCCATTATATTTTACAAAAAAAAAAAGAAACAGATATGTTTGAAAAGTCGTCCCTTTTTTGAGATTGAATGTTGTTCTCTGCTGATATTCATCCTATCTTTTTAACTGGCTCCTCTTTCAACTCCTGTTTTGTGAACGAATTGGTGATAACGCAGACGTAGTACCGGTTGCAATGTATTTAGCCAGTGCTAATGCCTGCCAGCATTACTCGTACGACAGCACCCGCAATCATATGAAGCGACAGTAGGGGGTAAAGCAGCCATTCGGACACTTAATTCCGATCGGGCGTGGGCGCCCTCCTTTCGGTTTGCTGCCGCTGCCGGGATATGTTGCGCCCTTTCGGTTTGCTGCCGCTGCCGGGATATATTGCGCCCTTTCGGTTTGCTGCCGCTGCCGAGATATATTGCGCCCTTTCGGTTTGCTGCCGCTGCCGGGATATATTGCGCCCTTCCGGTTTGCTGCCGCTGCCGGGATATATTGCGCCCTTTGGGTTTGCTGCCGCTGCCGGGATACATTGCGTTCTTTCGGTTTGCTGCCGCTGCCGGGATATATTGCGCCCTTTCGGTTTGCTGCCGCTGCCGGGATACATTGCGCCCTTTCGGTTTGCTGCCGCTGCCGGGATATATTGCGCCCTTTCGGTTTGCTGCCGCTGCCGGGATATATTGCGCCCTTTCGGTTTGCTGCCGCTGCCGGGGTATATTGCGCCCTTTCGGTTTGCTGCCGCTGCCGGGATATAGTGCGCCCTTTCGGTTTGCTGCCGCTGCCGGGATATATTGCGCCCTTCCGGTTTGCTGCCGCTGCCGGGATATATTGCGCCCTTTCAGTTTACGACGGCCAATGCATTTCCGGTGTAGCAGAGAGAGAAGGGGAGGGGTTATGACGGAAGAGGACAGAGTTAGGCCCTATACCAAAGTGTTCAAATGGGTGTTTTACCGCCTACTACTATCGACCGTCAGTGACAAATGAACAGCTGGCTCCCACATTCGAAACACCCGTACGCACAATAAAGTCATTCGATTTTTTTATACGCGACGAACATTTAGTTCCAGCGAAGCATAGGGTACTACATATAACAAATCTTAACGTGCGCTGACTAAATCTGTAACCTGCTGTTTGTGCACGCGGAAACATTCTTCGTTCAAGGGACGCTGAAATCAATTACTTTCTTTTGCTGGTGATAAAAGAAGGCCAGCCGCTGAGTGAATAAAAGGAAATGAGAAAAACATTGGGAATTCCGATTAAACGACTGCCAAAACAGCATTACAAAAGTCTGCCCAGAATCTCAACATGGGTTTCTTTATACTCGAGGAAACTTATAAGAGAAACAATAGCAAATGTAACGGGAGAATTTTCTTACGCGATCGTAGCTATCGCGTACCTATGACCAAAACCGCCTGTATGTTTCCCTGGAGGAGCTTAGAACATTCATCTGGCAATTCAACGATGAGAGAAAGCGTTACACTGTACGGGAAAATGGAAAACATCAAACCAGATGTGACACTTTACAAGTGAAGGGTTTCTGATGCCTTTCGGTATATGCTTCGTTGATAAGGAAAGTCAATAATCTGATACTGGTTCAATATCTTGTAATTTTTCAATCACTGAACACAAGTCAATAATCATCATTAGGAACAGTATTGACAAGTTTCAAATTATTGTGACAGATTCTGCAATAAAAAGAAACATATTTGACAACACTATTAATCGATAAAATCTTATAACTTTATAGAGTTCTCAAGTTCAAAATGTGTTGCATAATTAATACAAATGGACGACCCTGTCCCACCCGGGGGGCTGCGCCACGACGCCACAAGGACGCCCGCTTCCGTAGGAGTACCACAAGAGAGAGCGCCCCAAAGCGACGCAGCACACCACGGGCAGGACAGCGCCCTAAGCGCTATAATTGTACATGTTGTCACGGTAGGGGCAAACTATAAACTAAAGGGCTATGGGACTCCAAGCGACAGCCCTACACCTCCGAAGGGAGGATTCTTCTTTATTGTTCAAACTTGGAGGAAGTGTGGGCCGCGCTTACAACAAGTCTACACCTGAAAATCAAATGATATCGAAAGCGTTCTTGTAGCGACAAACCTGGCGATTCTGCAGCTACTGAGCACGCGCTGCCTGGTTCTGAGTAGCCCCCTCACCTCCACATAGGCTCATTAATTCCCCTGGTCCGTTGTTACCACGCCTAATTTTTTTAATGGATCAATTTCTACAGAGAGCACTGTACGAGAAAGTTTACTGCATAAAGAGAGTGAGCCAATAGTTATGCTGCTTAATTGAAAATATTTTAGCCATTACATGTTTATTTGCATCGCAGTACAGAACTACTTTTCTTATTTGATGTACTTTTTCCTTATTTAAAATCAACTACACTGCTTGGAACTAAATAAGCATGGAAGCTATTCAAAGCTGGCAAGACTGTATCAGAAATTTTAAGTATTTTCACTTGGCAGAAACATAAACGAATGTTCATCAGTAATACCGGACAAATTCAAGATCGTTCCAAGAACTGGACGTCTAATTAGTCAGTTATGCGCAGTACTTGCACGCTCACCAACATATTGTCAGATCCGGAATTTCGCTCCACATCGCTCCATGACAGTGATAGCTGCAGAGTAAAACGTTTCTAGATAGTATTAATGCGAGTTGTGAAAACAACTTAGGACTTGAATTGTTTCCTTGAAGCGCAAGAGAGTTCAAAGCTCGACGATTATTTAAAAAAAATAGCCGTGCAATAAGTTGTGCAGTGCTTGATCAACGCGAAACTCACGCCGTGAAAACGGGCTCTTTATTCACAAAAGGCTTCTCACTGAGAAGCTAGCTTTGAATAGCAAAATGACGGGGTTCTTTAAAAGTAACTATCTACAGTGTCCAGACGAAGCTTAAAATGCCTATAGAATGCAAAAACTCTCGTCGGTGATGGTTCAGGCGGGAGTGTCGTCAATCGGCATAACTTCTCCTGCTTTTGTTCCAGAAAAAGTGAAATTCAAGGCTGTGATCAATGAAGACCTCATCCATGAGCCTATGGTAAAGAACGTGAGCCATAATTTGCTCGATGGGCCGTTTCGCTATCAGCAGGATGAAGCGACTGCCCTCACTGCGAGTAGGACTCAGTAGTGGGCAGCTAGGAAAAAGTCTTTGGCACGTGAAAGGGGCAACATATCATAGGACGATTTGTGAAATAACCCAGTAAAATTAGTAAAAAAATTTGAAAGCAATTGAAAATTGAATGCCGAATCATTTTTTTTGAAGCAAAATAGTAAAATCAGTAAAAACAAATGAAATAATTGTAAATTTATTGCAACTTGGCTCACTTAATTACCTTAGTTCAAACTTTGTTACAGAACGTTTGGATCAATTCATTCACTATGAACTAAATATTCTAACCCGATTAGCCATGTCAAGCGTAATGGTTCGCAGTGAACATCTTAAATTCGGGTAAAAGTAGTGACTTCAACGATCATGACTAAAGTTGAAGCAAGTCAGATTAGATTGTCACAGTTTAAAACATGTGTGAATCCAATACCTCCGAATTGACACAATGTATATTTTCAACTCAGGCTTTTAGATACAACAGTAACAAGCATTACTGCATGGCCTTGTACAGGTGGTTGAAAAGTTCGCAGGCGGCTATTCAGTAGATTTGTTCCGCGTGAAAATATATTCTGTATGAATATAGAGCTGAATTAAGCAGCGCCAGGCCAGCTGCAGATATATGCAGCACGTGCACTTACAAAATTAATGATAGTTCTTGGAAACAAAAAGATGCAGCATTTCTTTTTCATGTCAATTTCCAAGTCATATCATGGAGACGAAACTGTAGAAGACTCTTATCAAGAGTTGCACGATCTGACGATCACAGCCAAGTGTATAACCATAGCTGTGCACTACCATCGCTTAATAGTAGCTCAATTAACCCTCTCACACGTGCGAAGGCCCATGGGCATCGAACAATGGTGGGTATCAGTCAAACTCAGAGTTGCCGAATCGCAGTTGATAGGAAAAGGACATCAGTGGGGTACCTCGAGGCAAAGTCGGAATCTCGCTTGTCCCAGGAGTTGGAGTCGGAGAAAAAACGGTCCATTATAGGCCCATTTGGATTTTCAGTTGATAAGAGTGGACATTCATTGGGGTCCCAGGAGTCGGACTCTGTGTATCTTACTTCTCAACTCTGGTACCTGGTATACCGGTAGGAACGCCTCCCATGACCCCGACCATGTGCAACAGACCTCAATGATTACCTTGAAACGGAATAATTCACATGCAGTTTATGATTACTTTAGAAATGAACATTCATCCGTAGCAGAGGGGGAGCTCATTTTCCGGATAAGAGAAGTACCAATGTGGCCAGATCACTAAAATATCCGTCAGCTGTGTCCAGTAAAATTGGTTAGGATAACTGAGTTTTGCTCAACACTGGTGAAGGATTCTAGTGATCCCATGTCTTTTCTTAGCAACCACCGTCGCCACGTTGCATGGGTGCTTCTTTTTATTCAAAAATTAGCTTCAGCTCACTGTTCTGTTAAATCTCAGGATGTTGTAACTGTATCAAGGCGAGCAACACATCCTGCTCAATAGAAAACAGATTCCTTTTCTTTCTGTATATCATTGCGAGCAGTGAACAGCAGTTCCTCCATTTGCCAGTTGTTGTAGACATATAAGCACATACGTCTTGTAATTTTTCTCTTTCTATACTAAGAGTATCTCGAGCTAGCAATATCAATTATCAAAGGTAGGGTACGGTTCATGACTTTGAACCCAAATGACTCCTCCATGGAGTAGAAAAGGTCTGTGAATTCTTGAAATTTCAAATCTGGTACTTATTTACCGTTAGATCAATGATTTCATTTACCGTTAGATCAATGATTTCATTTACCGTTAGATCAATGATTTCATTTACCGTTAGATCAATGATTTCATTTACTGTTAGATCAATGATTTCATTTACCGTTAGATCAATGATTTCATTTACTGTTAGATCAATGATTTCATTTACCGTTAGATCAATGATTTCATTTACCGTTAGATCAATGATTTCATTTACCGTTAGATCAATGATTTCGACTGGGGCGATGCATTTCCTAAATGATAATACTCCATGCTGCAGCCGAGTTTCGGTTGAAACAAGAGAACATCATTTGAGGTTTTCATCTCAATAGGACCACGGATTACCATTGCATAGCGATTTTTTAATAAAGAAAATTTATTACCTCAACGTTGCGCTTACTCAAGAGACGCTGAAATTAAATTACGACTATCAGAAATATCATGTTGCTTACATGATACTTCTCATAGTCATATAAGCAGCTCATTAACAAACGCTCTATCATTATATGTATTTCCCCTGGCAAAGCACCAAATTCACAATGTAATTTAATGAACACTGAAAATCGTATATATGACAATTAAATTCTATCCACTAACTAACCCGCTCCGATATAATACAAATCCTGGAATTACGACAAGACCTGCACGGTGACAATCCTGACAAGAAGAGTTCCACACACAAGATTGTACTCACAGCCATTGTATGGCCGACGTTGCTGGCATCAGCAGGGCGATTAGGAATGCCAGAGCCATGACGCTGGACGAGTGGAGACAGTGATTCCTGCTGGCGTATTTAACATTTGTCCTGACAGCTAGTGAGCCACTGGAACATCGTGAAGTGATTCCAGGAGAACTGTAACCATACGGAGTGTCATTCCTGTAGGTGCTTTCACGGTTTATTTGTAGTGCCCGAGGAAATAGCCCAACTACGTGACTGCACTTGGCAGTTTTGTGATGAGAACTTGAAGGATTAAGACGCCATGCAGTGCCCATGTTTCTGGGAGGAATAGAAGTTTTAAGCACCTTTGCAGACTGGCTTCACATCGTGAAAACTATTGCCTCGCTACGAAAAGAGGCGTCAGCGCATCTCAAAACAATGAATTCATCAATATTTTCGATAAATGCTTGAAATACGAGAGTACTTTCACAGAGAAACGAAACCACCAGAAGTTCCAGAAGCTACGGCAGCAAGAGACTCGGCGACACTAACCACACGGCACATCCAACCACTCTAAACGTCATGCGGCAACTGAGTGAATCTGACCTTTGGCCAGAGACTCCTCCTTCTCGACCTCTGCCACGCCCAGTCGACCCGAACTCCGCCTACTTTACCCTCGCTACGCTTTTGTGACCTTTGGTTTCAGTCTACCAACCTATTGGGACCCTCAAATTACGTTTATTCAGAAGTAATTAAAGTATTGAACTCCGAATACTGTTATTTAAGAGGCCCTCGTGAAAGAAGGAATATGTGCCAATGAGAGCCACTTTTTAAAGAAACTGGCACTCTTTCAGCACCAACAATATCAGTGCAATGCAGATTTCTTTCCGATTTAAAACATCTGTTATTTCACTGATTCTAACTGCCTTAAAATTTATCAGCAGAAGCTAAGTTAAGGAGTAAATGGAGAGTTGAATGCTGTTGGATGTAGATAAAATTCGGTGTTGAACACTGCGTGAACCGCAGGTTTAGGCAGCGACTCTTCCGCGTTGGTGAGGCATTCTAAATTAAATGCATCAATCTATCGAACTAAAATTAAATATTAAACCAGGCTCACACATTCATCAAATGAACGAGTCTTGTCTGCAGAACATGAACACCACTGTGTTTCCACGATACTAGTTACAAAAATTCTTGCCGTCGAGTCAGCTGTCTCAGCTAGTGTCCCCTACTAGCAAAGCTTAGAATGTCTATTTAAATTTGGAGAGGATTTTACCTGAGAGTACTTTGAAATTCACACTACATAGGACACAATTTTCCGAGAGTTGAGTTCATATATATATATATATATATTATATATATATATGGAACAATTTAATTTCTTAAAGCACAACTGCATGTATTCTTGTATGTATTTGAAATATGCTAAATAGAAGTCGACTAAATTTAAAATTTAGCGTTTCGGGATGAAAAATCCCATCATCAGAAAGAAGGAAGAAACTAACCTACAACCTACAAATGAAAATTCTTTATTGTCTAATGAATGAGGGGAGCATAGATGTTATCGGGGGAGATCTAAAAAGCAAATGAACAGAGCTGCGTGGAGGGGCAGGATTTCAGCTCCTGTACAGTCGGCAGATTTAAGGTTAAGTGTGGACAGTATGAAGCGGTGCAGCCGAGGTCATAATGTTGAGGCAGGGTTTGGTTCTATGAGAGTGGAGGGACTCTAATGTTGTCAACTCAATGGGATTGGAAGAGTCTATGATGAAGGAGAAGTCATTCCTTGATAGGATGGTTGTTTTGCTCAGCATGTAGGCGGGAGGCTGAAATTGAGGATTTCGCAAGTGGTAAATCGGTACGACTGGATACACCTAAATGTTGGTCAATACGGGCTTTGAAGCGTTGTCCAGTGCTACCTATATATGAGGCACTGCAGGTCAGACATCGGTAACAGTAAATAACACTGGACAAAACTGGTGTGTGTGTGTGGGGGGGGGTGTTCGTCTTTAAATTTAAAGTAGGATCCTATGGTAAATGTGTTTTTGTATGAAAATTTGAAGTTGATATGTGGGTAGGCTTCAGAGAGGAGCGTTTTCAAAGTGTTCACCGCACTAACAGATGCTTTGTTGAAGTACGGATGCGAGTGAAAGATGTCCAATTTACTGACCCAGGGTTTGCTAATGCCGGAGTCGAACAGCTTATCTAGGAACAATTTGCAGTAGTGGTCCAGAAAATGGTGCGGATAACCGTTATTTTTAAAGAATGTTCAGAGAAAGTTAACTTCGTTCGAAAATACAAGGTATGAGGAAAACAAATGGTACGCTCAAAATAGTAAAGTTTTCATTGCATTGATTTTGAATTGATCGTAGCAATGACTGAAAAAGCTTGTCAAGAGGCCTGAAAATGTGGGTTTTCTGTAAATTCCAGGGGTTGATGTTGAGTCTTGGTTGGCTATTAAAACATCGAGAGAAGCTAAAGAATTATTTGATTGATTTTCGTTGGTAAATTTTACATATGGATGTTTACTATTCAAATATTGCAAAATAAAGATGAGAATTGCTTGATTGTTGAATATGAGCATGTTGTCATCTACATCTACGATTATAGTGGATCAGTTTGAAGTCACGCGGGTAGTCGTTAAGCCAGAGGGTTTGATGATGGCATAAGAAGATATTTACCAGTGAGGGATAAGTGGGGAACCCATGGAAACTCCATCTATTTGCTTGTACAGTCTATTGTTAAATATGAAGAAGAATCAGTCTTTGATGGCAAGGCTGAGGAAAGTTCTTCTAAAGGTAGGTTTATCCATGTTGTGAAATAGGTCCGTGTCATTAAAGACCTATGTTACTATAATATCTACGGTTTTCTCTACGGGATGTTTGTGAGAAGCTCTAGCTAGAGGGAGGCCTTGTCAAAACTGGCTAAGTAGGCATTGGACGGCAATTGGAGGTTTTTGATTCGGTCTCGAAAGTCATATGAATTGCGCAAAGTATACTGATTGGTTGTTAAAGGTTCAAGAAATGAAACGAGGAATTTTGCAACAGGGTAGGACGGTGTTTTACATGCAGTTTGAGTTGGTGGCAAGGGGGCACCGGTTTTGTGTACCTTTGAAACCCGTACATGACTCCAGGGGAAGCACCTGAACTGTGACGTGAACGGTAGATCGAATCAGTAATGACGCCTTGATCTAACAATTTCTTCAAAAATCTATGGATTTTGTCGATGAATTTAAGCGTAAGTTTGAAGGGATCTGTATGAGAGTCGTAAACAGTGAACTTCGTCGTATCAGCCAGAATTGCATTCATTTTTTGATAGTACTGATTTTTTATCTAGAATAGCAACACCTCTTCCTTTATCGGGTTAGCACACGACAACGGAATTTTCTTTGTGGAAATTAGATAATAAAGGTAGATCGGATTTAGAAAAAAAATTGTGGAAAGCACTTTATGTTTGCTGTACGAGGTGTAAATACTATTACATGTTTCCTTTATTTTGTTTCTTACTTCAGCAAACGAAAAAATAGGATGTAGTGGTTGAGATTTCAGTCTGTTGGCTAAGCCCTCAAAACCAATGAAAAGTTTATAGTAATCCGGTTTGAATACGGGTAGACAAAATTCCAGACCAAAGGATAACAAAATTTAATGCGGGGTTAAAGGGTAACATTTAAGTAGTTGAAAATTACGTTATCTGGATTGCAAGAGGTTAGGTTCGGAGATGCTCCTAATACGTTTAACTTTCTGCTGTGGGCGGATTTTGTTCTATCAAAAGATTTCTTATTGCTGCATTGTACGAAATGAACAAGACAGAGATACTCGTGAAATTAAAATGAAATTTTAATTTGGGTTAAAAAGTGTTAAGCTGAATTTTTGTGTGGTTATTAATTACTTCGTTGGATTTGAATTTCTAAGTCTAAGAGTTTAGATTGCCAAGACTTGCAAAGTTGGCTGTTCTGGAGTGATTGACGGTATAAACGGAAACGGAGGAACTTGAGGAAGATTTGATATGCTTTGCAGCAAGTGAGGAAGTTTACATCTAGCTTCGATTTTTCAAGTTTCTTGGAGAAATTCTCATATTTTCTGAAGATCGATAGGCCGTGATGTCTGTATCTGTTCAATATTGTAGCGGTTATTGATTTATTTACTGAAAATCTAGTTTAAAGGAGGAAGAGGTAGACTAGGCAATGATGAACATTCAGGTGTATCCAGTCGTACCGGTTTACCACTTGCGAAACCCTCACATTCTGCCCCCGCCTACATGCTGAGCAAAATATCCATCATATCAGCAGGAATGACTTCTCCATCATGGACTCTTTCAATTCTATCGAGGTCACAGCATTAGAATCTCTCCACATCCTTTGAACCAAACCCAGCCTCAACATTATGACCTCGGCTGAACCGCTGCATACTGTCTACACTTAGCCTCAAATCTGCCGACTGTACAGGAGCTGACATCCAGCCCCTCCACGTACGCAGCTCTGTTCATTTGCGTTTTAGACCTCCCCCGATAACATCTATGCTCCCCTCATTCATTATACAATAAAAAATTTTCATTTATAGGTTGTAGGTTAGTTTCTTCCTTTTTTCTGATGATGGGATGTATCATCCCGAAGCGTTAAATTTTATTTAGCATTAGATTTTTGCCTTAATATAGTTTTTTGTATTTGAAATTGTGAGTGAGCATCAGAAATAAGTTTGGCTCATATAGTAAAAGATGCTGAGCATTTCATAAAACAACGAAAACGTTGCTAGAGCACACAAGAAAAAAATAAATTCCCAGAATTTATCGAAAATATAAACATGATATTTTCATTACGGGTATAGACACATTTATGCGTAGTTTACTTCTATGCATTTCCATGTACATTTCTTTCAAGTGCTCACTGGTTTTAGAAGGCTCGTGTCTGTCGCTTGTAGTTTCCACCGCTTGCAAAAATCAAGTAGGCGTGAAACATAATCCAACTTTAGATCACACGGGAGAATTAATATTCTGACAACCAGACCACGGGGGAGGGGGCAAAGTTTGGTTGAACAGTCCCAGTATGTCCTATAACTATAGTAGTATTTGTGTGATTACATTTTGGAGTTTATACAAAGAAAATTATTATTTCAGAACCAATTTAATTTTTTTGCTACCGTTGCCTCACTTGGCGGAGGTATGCGCTCTCAGAGTGCTCTAGTTAACTCATCCGAACGATTGCTCAAAGAACGCGTAAAAAAAACTAATGTGTGGACAGGCCTATATACGGGCACTCGTATGAGCTCGTAATACCTATAATATATACGCCACGGACAAAATTAAGAAGTACGATAAAAAAAAGTCAGGAACAGCTGCTTAAACGTGCTTTATTGTCAAATTATTGATGGTAACTTCATAACGTGACACAGTGAGTTAGAGTATTAAATATGGTCTCCTTTGGATTAAATCACAGCTTTTATGCGTTTTGCCAGACAAACACTGAATCAGCAAAAGTTGCTACATTAATTTCGAGCTATTATTCATGAAATTTGGCTTCTAGCTGCTGTCTTGAGCTACATTTAAGAATGCTAACTCATTATCCTTAGACATGCTCCACCTCCAACAAAACCTTTGATGCGTGACATATTGTCTGTTTGGAAGATAAAACCTTCATGCAGGTATGTTATTATTGCATTTTCTCCATTGAATGTTATCTCAGTCCAACATGCTGGTGTACGAATTACTGCATTCATTCTACCCACGCATTGGAACAGCATTCTTATCCATGACGACGCCATGCAACCCCAAACCATAACGCTACCTCCCCAAAACTTCACTGTAGGTAGAACGCATTGTGGGTAATAAGCATCTCCACATACACCGCAGCTGGTGTTCCAAAAATTTA
>LQNS02278157.1:3138151-3148499 GCA_001587735.2 Parhyale hawaiensis
GCCACGCCATTGGCTGCCTTGAGACTGTACTTGCTGAAAGGTTCAGGAAAAAAAATTCGCGTGCGGCAGCGTTTGACATCTGCAGGCCTAATATGACATCACTTTTAGCCGGATGAGTGATGCTGGTAAGCGACGAAGTAAATAGCTATGATGTTTGCTGCTAATTCCCAAATACTATGTAGTCGTTGCAAAAAAAAGGCGTTTGCTGGAAATGCCGACGTTGGCTGAAAATGTATTCAGATATTAAAATCCGTTTACCATCATCTGCAACCTGGTCTATATGTCCCCTATCAATTTTCAATCAAGTGCGACAGAAAGGCCACAGCCTCCAACATGGCCTAATTTTCACTTATCTCTGTTCTCTGTGATAGAAAATGGACAGATCAATCGACAGATAACAAACAAATAAACGGGGAATTTGTTCGCTATAAAGTAATGCCCAGTTTATGGTTGCTTGCTTTTTTCTCCTGTGGTTGGTCCTCTCAGTCACGCTCTGATGGATTCAAATAAAAGAAAATTCATCCACTTAATAACAATTAAGATGAGATACCATGAAATTTCAGCCATGAATTACGTTTGCAAATAAACTTTCCTTAATATATGCTCGAAAGTCCAAATACGGTATTTTCTGAAGCCTGCTTCAGCCATCAAAGATGACAGCAATAACTTCGCATTATGAAGCTTTTTATTGTTCTTGTGTGCGGTAGGTGTCTTACTGCAAAAATTATGCCTCATACCTGTCAATTTCATGTTCCATTAAAGTAACAAATTTTGTGCCGTAATGAATTCGAGAGAGAGCTATACTTAAGTCATGCGCGGAAAAGCCAAAATATCATCAGTTTTGAACTGTTGGAACGTTAGGAGCGCCAAGAAAATAGAGTTCAATCAAAACAATTCTCCGGAAAAGCACAAGACCTATCCTGTATCCAGAAATAGTTGAACTATCGAGGTCAAAATTTCACCGCAGTGTGAATTGAAAATTTTTTGGCTTCTGCTCAGCATTAAGTTCCTACTGTATCTCTAGTAAAACACTTCATAACTACTAGGGCATTCTGAGAGCGTACACCTCCGTCAAACAAGGCAACAATTAATGAAAAGTTCAGCTCGGTTCCGTAACTATGATTTCCTTTGTATTAAGACCAAAATATAATCATTTGTGCCTCTTAACAGTTATAATATGTAACTAGAGCACTCTGAGAGCGCATACCTCCGCCAAGTGAGCCAACGGTTGCAAAAGTTCATATTGGCTCTGAAACCATAGTTTTCTTTGCATAAACTCCAAAATCTAATCTCTTGTGCCTTTTTATATTAATAACAGCTTGTTTTTAAAAGAACTTCTAGGCAAGTACTGAAAAACTCAATATGACAATTGTTTGCAATATTGTTTATACTCAGTTTGTATGTTTGCTTGGCTGGCTAGACGTGGTTTTAAACTAGTAAATACAGAAAATGGTAATGATTGTTGAGGATAAAAAGATCCATTAATTATTTTTTGAGTTATTGTGCTAACAAGCATAAAATTAAAAACAGTGACAAACGAACGAACGAGCAAACGGATCATTACAAAAATTTGGTCATATACTCTTTGTTATATACCTAACAACTCATGTTAATTTCACAAAATCCATCCACAACTTTTTTAGTTATGGCACCAAGAAAAATGAGGCAGACAAACAAAAAAACAAGCGGACGGACATATCTTTACCAAAAGTTAATCATCTATTCCTCCTAACATACCTAACAATCCCTGTAAATTTCATTCAAATCGGTTCATAACTTTTTGAGTTATCTTGGTGACTTACAAATAGACAAATAGACAAACAAACAAAGAGACAGACAGACAGACAAACACGACGAAAACATAACCTCCTTGGCGGAGGTAATTATGTAATTTTCTTGAAGATTAGTTAATAACTTTTTTTGAGTTAGGCTGCTAATCAATATTCTGACAAACTTTAGTCTAACACACAAACAGATCAAATGATCATCACCAAAACTCAATCATTTATTTCGAACATTGATAAGAATTCCTGTAAGTTTCGTAAAGATCCGTTCATATTTTTTCATGTTGTTTCGTTAACAGGCATAAAATCACACAAAGACAAACAAACAAATGGACAAAACTTCGGTCATGTACTCTTTGTGACATATATACCTAACAACTTATGTAATTGTCATATATATCCGGCCATAACTTTCAGAGTTATAGCAATAAGAAAAAAGTAGACAGACAGACAAACAAACAGACGGAAGAACGGATTTTCACCAGACGCTTATCATCTGTTCCTTTTTACATAAGATATCTAACAATCCCTGTGAATTTAGTACACAGACAGACAGCCAAACAAACAGACGGAAGAATGGATTTTCACCAGAAGCTTATCATCTGTTCCTTTTTACATAAGATATCTAACAATCCCTGTGAATTTAGTGAAAATTCGCTCATAACTTTTTGAGTTATCTAGGTCACAGATTAAATAGACAGATAGACAAACAAACAGAGAATTCTAGTCGAAAACATAGTCTCTTTGGCGAAGGTATAGAATCCAAGAATGAAAGAAAGCTGAAGGGAATGGATAAAAAAAAAGCAGATGGAACCAAATGAAAATGATGCATTTGGTGCTGCTAAAAATGTCAATTAAGGAGCGTCGGGAGTAACTGATGATTTGTAGAAGGGAAGTCCTTCATCTCACCTCCTTGGCCGGCAGTACTAGTGATTCCCGCACTCTTTCAGGCTGCCGCCGGGCAAGATCACAAAACAAAGGCTTTAGAGGGCCGAAAATTTTAATTTATTTTTGTAGGTCTTGCGTCATACACACTGTCACCACGTCAGAACGTAAATGTATGTACCTATAATAAGTGTATTCTATAACTATTCCCCTCTAAAACTCCGTCGGGTAAAGAGGGAAGAATATTCCCCAGCTAAAAACCACAGTTTCATTGTTGTTATTATTATAATCATAATATTTTTTCGCCGTATCAGATACAAGGACTGTAATGGGTCTGGTAAATGTGTTTCGCCAGTATTCTGTATGTTTGGAAGAGCGTTCAATTACCTCCGCCAAAGAGGTTATGCTTTTGTCGCGTTTGTTTGTCTGTAACCGACATAACTAAAAAATCAAGAACGGATTTCTACGAAATTTACAGGGATTGTTTGGTATTTTAACAGTAGCAGGTGATTAACTTTTGGCGGAGATCCGTTCATTTGCTTGTTTGTCTGCCTATTTTACCTTAGTACGATGGCTTAAAAATTTATGGAAGGATTTTCCTGAAATTACACGAGTTAATTGTTAGGTATATCACGAATTTTTGTGATGATCAGTTGAGTCGTTCGTCTGTTGCTGTGTTTGATTTTATGCGTTGCGAGCACAATAAATCAATAAACTTTGAATAAATCCTTAAGAAATTTAAAGGATTTGCTAGTAATCATAAAAGGCATAAATGATAAAATTTTGGTGATAATCGGTTGGTCTGTGTGTGTATGTGACTAATGTTTGTTGGAATGTTTGTTAGGAGCATAACTCTCAAAGTTATGAACGGATCTTGAAGAAAATCACAGAAACTATTACGCCTCTAAAGAGGCACAAATGAGTAAATTTTGGTGCTGATACAAAGAAAATCATAGTTTCAAAACCAGTTTGAATTTTTCGTTACCGTTGCCTTGCTTGACGATGGCATATGTGCTCTCACAGTGATCTAGTTAAATGTGAAATATTCCTAGTATGGGAGGGATTTTGTCAAATTCAGAGTGAGTCTGTTAGGTGGAGTATATATAAGCAACGGCAAAGAGGTCCTTGCTGGCTCCTAATTTCTCCACAGAAAGATCGTTAGGTCCTCGTTCAAGCAGAGACAGCCGAAGAGCATCATGGTCGGTATATCGAAGCAGTATACATACGCATGGTTGAAAGGGGCACCACGCAAGTGTTACAGTAAGATTGAGCACGGTGTTCCACAATACAAGACTGAGTGTGCCCAACACGAATTCGTGCTTATATTATTTCTCACTGTCAATTTAAGCAACAGGTATTTCAAGAGGGCGTGAGCGGTTCTTTGATTTCTCAAAATTTATTTTTTAGTGAAGGATCGAGCGCCATCGGAGCTGCCGCTCAGCTCGAGCCAGTGTTTCTTTTTTTTTTTCTAGTACCATTTGTAGTCCGGTCGCGGTAGTGGGTGAAATTCATCGTGAAGGGCAGAATTAGCTGGTTAGTCGGAACCTTCGTTGCCAGTTATACTGACATGGCGGGGTACCCAACATAAAGGTTTTTAGAGCTGTTAGCGATACGACGTGGTATATCACGTGGATGCATAGGGTTTTCGTAAGTGATGGGTTCCATTGAACTTTTTGGGTCGGTAGCGATGACAGGTGATGTAAGTAGCAATGTTTCGGCACAATGCAAAGAATCGTAAATGGCACATAATTCTGAAGTATAGGAAGAAGAAAAGCTGGAGATACGTCGAACATAAATATAATGACTGCGAGTAAAGGAGTATGCGGCTCCTCGTTACTTTTTGAGCCGTCGGTGTGAATGCACCCCTACCAAAAATTAGGGCCGCCGCAGAAGCTAAAACCCCTATTTAGCTGGTGATCCGCACCCAAATTTTGTTAGGGACGCCAGATATTAGTGAGTCGGAGCTTGGCCAGGTAAAGAGTTTTCAATTGATTGGTAGTGAAATCGCTCTTTCTCAAGGTAGCCAAATTGTCACAAGCTCGGGATGTGAGACACTTCAATGGGGGCGGGGGGCTGTAGAAGGGAACTCATGCAGGACAACGTCCTTTGCAATGTTTTACTTGGAACGAAGATCGTTAGCACGAATAAGAAAATGTGGAGCTCGCCTGCGAGGGTCGGGGTTGGCATTTTCACCGCCTCATGCAGAGGAAGTGAGGTATTGGCCGTACGCGGCAGTAGTTGCGACATTTCAATACGCGTTCGAGTTTTAAAGGGAGTAACCCAGAATCTGCAAGAAGACTGATTTCAAGAGAGGCGCCATACAAGGCAGTCACAAAAATTCGGGCGGCATAACTCAAGGGGCGCGAGGCACAGGCTAATGAATAGGCCTCACTTCCGAAATATAGATAGCTTACGTTTTATCAACATGATGTACAGTCGGAAGGGAGAGATTCGATCTGTTCCCCAACGTCTAGACGATACATTTTTTAAAAGGTCAAGAGTTTTAGTGCAACGTTGCTCAAGGTTTAGGATATATCATGCCATGTCGATGATTGTCTCAGGTGAACGACGGTTTCAGAAGATCTTGGTCGATCTATGAACTTTCCAGGTCAACTTCGTGCCGTGCATGACTTGGTGCACCACAGCAGGCAGCTGCTACCTGTACGAGGAAGGTGAAAGAAGCAAAGTAAAATCATAAGACACTTTTATTGCTCCGCACTCCAAAAGAAAGTATAACTACACACTGGTGTAACTCATTAACAATAATAACAACACTGCGTTCTCTCCCATATACTGAAGTAAAGTAAGGCAGCGTTCATACAAAAATAAAGCCCCTATACACAGCCCAGGTACTAGTCTTAACTGTTACGGATGTATAAAAAGAACTAGCCACGCAGCCGAGCCGTGGCAGCCCAGGGGCCTTGTTGGGGTGTAGCCTGCAGTGTAATGCCCTATGAGGTTCTCTCATCAATAACAGCAGGTGCAAGTGACGTGTTCCTATTACAACGCCACAAGCTGACAGTTTTTGTGCGATTCTACAAAGTATACACCACGCAGCATTTGGATGATCGAATTCCAGTGGCGTACGTGTCCGTGGCTGATGTCTGGAACAAAAGTTTCTCTGACTGGGACTGCAGCTCGAAGTATTAGTAGAATGCTTGAAGTATACGTCGTGGCGCACCGTAACAAATTGGGGATATTCTAAGTTGAGCAACAGACAGTCGCCGAATGGGACAACTGCAGCGGCGGCTCGAACTTTCAGTAATTTTAAGGACAGCGTATTATTGAGCAAGCCGAAGCCGTGGTCGCGGTGGCGTAATCAGAAAAGAAGGTAGGCCTTGAGGTGGTTACTAGCGCAAGTGCACAAGAAAAAGGACGGCAACTTATAATTGAATCCATGTATAATATCCATCTAGACAAGTGGCGTAGTTATTCAATGAAATCCGTGGCTTTACTCAACGACTACAAGTCACACCCGTCGTTGTACATTGACGTCATTAATTATAAAACCCCACGTACAGTGAGCTTTCAGCTTTGAACTACTAAACATAGCCGTTTTATTGATATTCAGAAGGCACATAACAGTTTGATGACTTTAGTAAACTGCTTTCAGACTGGAAGCGGGAACGTATTATTAGTTACATTATTAGACAGCATCATGGAAAGCATCATACGGTTATCAATCGTCGGCATTGATTGATGGCTCTTTGCAGCCTCTTTAAGACATATGAACGACTACTATACCAAATTCGGAGCTTGAGCAACGTGACTACCAAAGTGGACTTCTGTTCAGTGCCTAGATTCTCTTTAGTACAGCAACTTGTCTTAACAGAGATGACGAGACATACTGGCGAGAGAGTAACCCTTACAACACCGAGGTAACTAATCAAATAGCTAAGTGCTTCAAATGCTAACAAGGGCGAGCGCTTTCTGTCCTGAAATAATCTGTAACCCTCAATAAACTTAAGACACAACAAATGATACGTTTGGGTCAGTAACAAACACAAAGGAGGTACCGTTGGGTGACACTGCTCCCATATATATATATATACCTTTGGAATATCAAAAAATACACTTTGCGTACTTTAGATGTAGAAATTGGGGCGTGGGAGGCGGCTAGAAACTATTAATGACTGTTGAGGGCGTCAGATTATTTCAATACATACGCTTGAAGAACTAGCTACTCACAACAGATGATGCTAGTAGTGGACTAGGTACTGTAGTCATCATCTCGCACTACAAGCTTCAGTACTATCTGTTAATAGTCCACTGCGTTGCATCCTCGCTGTCGAAACGTCTTGTGCATTGCGTTGGGCAGGATCCTGAGCATTAGTCTACTTTGGCGGTGACGGTATAATAAGTAGCAAGTCTAGCTTGGCAATACATATATTAAGGGTCCCAGTCTTGCCGCCGGCTCTTAGGGGCGCACAAGAAGCAGTAGAAAATACGGACAATTGAGAACCCGAAGAGGCGCTTGAAATGATCCTCCTCAACGATGTGTAACTACAGCCAAATAGAGAGATTGTTCAAGTCTTAAAATCGAGAAATTTAATATCAGCGTCCAGCTTACAATTCACCGTTTCCACCTTCCTAAAGGTTATAAGACATCCAGTAGTCATTCTTTAAAACTATACGGAAATAATATTTGACGATGCCATAAAACACTGTATTAAAGTTCGATACAACGTTTCAGTTTCATACGGTGGACATTTTCAGGTATTAAACGTCTGAAATGTAATCTGGAAGTATGAAAGAAGAAAAACTAACAACGATTTTTGTCAGAATGAAACAGAAAATGAAGCTCTACAAGCGAAATTTGAAATTATCCATATTAACATGGATTACATAAACAAGCACACAGTGAAATCTGTACCGGTCATGATTACTAGTTTTAAAGAAATTGACTAGTGGATATTTTTTTATACCTTTAGGAAGGTGGAAAAGGTGCTCAAACTAAAAGTCCTAAGCCCTAACTGTTATGCGCACACAAAATATTAAATGTTAAAAATTAAGGCAATTTTGATTCGGTAGCAAGTTAATAAGTAGAACTTTGAAAATGTGCTACATGTATGAATCTCAAATAATGACTCGATGTACACCGACACTGTGAGGAATGAAATTTTCATCGACCCCTGATGAATAGCGTAGCGCTGCAAAATCGTCTTTGTAAAGATTAAATTATTTTACCGAGATTGATGTACGTTACGTTTATGAAGTACCAGTACTTTCCTTGTATACCGATACCAGCATCCATCATTTAGACGCAATCAGTGGCTAACTTGCTATTCAAACAAACCTCAGCCCTTCAGGCATATACACACACGACTGGTGCAACAAAATGCTACATATTCAACTCGTAAAATCCGGTGAAAACAACCCACTACTTCCCCTACAAATGAAAACACCGTTTACACACTAAGGCACTTCAAGCCGCGAGCGGCATACCAACATGGTTGCAGGGCAGTTGCTCGTCGAGCTACGTACGAGTACACGAATGCCCAGTGGCCCATGCATGCATGTAGGGCACAGTGGTTCCAAGTCGATTATTATTTCCGCCAAGTAGGTTATGTTTTCGTCGGGTCTGTCACCAAGACGACTCAAAAGGTTATGGAGGGATCTTAACGAAATTTACATGGGTTGTTAATCATGATACGAGGAATAGATGATTCACGTTTCATGAAGTTCCGTTCATACGTTTGTCTGCCTTATTTTTCTTAATGGCATAACTTAGAAAGTTATGGACAGATTTTTATGAAATTTACATGAGTTGCTAGACATATCACAATGAGTTAATGACCAAATTTTTGTGATGATCTGTCAGTTCATTCGTTGTCGCTGTTTTTAATTTAATGCTTGTTAGCACTAACACTCAAAAAGTCATGAATGAATTTTTATGAAATTTACAGGAAATGTTAGTAATGTTAAAAAGGCACAAATGATCACATTTTGGTGAAGATCGGTTGATTTTTTTTCGAGAGAATGACCAATGTTTGCAATAATGTTTGTTATCAGCACAACTCAAAAATTTTGAACGGATTTTCAAGAATAGTAGTGGAACGGTTAGTATTGTAAAAGGCACGAATGATTAGATATTGGTGTTGATACAAAGAAAATTATGGTCTCAGAACCAATGTGAATTTTCCGTTACCGTTGCCTTGCATAGCGGAGGTATGCGCTCTCAGAGTGCTCTAGCTCATTGTCGCTATTAAACCTTACTTTAATATAACTTTATTCTCCAAGCAAAGAGGTTCCTGTTCAGCAATGTACTCATCGTTTGAACTCACAGCCGTGAAGCTAACGCCGTCTGCTTAGCCAGTGACGTAGCTTAAATTAGAAAAAAACACATGCCATCCATTATGAAACATATGGGCGGGCGGCTCGTCCTCCACGTCTCTCCTATTGGCACACACAAAAGTAAGAGCTTTCCAAAGTATCAGAGAATATAGTATGCAATACATGACATATAGGAACGAACGACTCATAACATACGTTTCTCTTAGGTACAAACACAAAAATAGTAGCATTCAAGGGAATCGTAGAATAGGCTTTGCATATACTGTACGTATACATACATCACACATACATATGAACGGGCGGCTCTTAACCTACATTTCTGTTATAGGTGCAAAGACAAGAGTGACAACTTTAAGAAAAATAAGTCTTAGTTCTTCAATGCCAGTAATGACAGCGAGCGGCCACCTGAGCCAAACTCATACAAGGGACACAACACCAAGACGCAAGTTACAATGGAATCACACTCTAATACTGTTATTTTGCATATCCAAGTAAGTACAGAGAAAAGTCAACCGAAGAGCCAAATTGACACCAGAGCAAGCTATTCATGGACGGTCTCCACGCGGTACTGGCACTGCAGCTGGTGCACGAAGGTGGTGAGGAGCGGGGCGTCTCCTGCCGGCATGGGCGGTGGTTTCTTGCGCTGGTTTGTGCCAGCCTTGGATCGTGTCTGGATCTGCTGCACCATGGCGTCGCAGGTGTTGTCTGGCGCTGCAGTGGCCACCACCTGCACACAGGGGGAGAGGGAGCTCAGGTGCAGTGCGTGACGCAGCTATACACAAGAAGGAAAACAGACAGGCGATACGGTTCATTGTCTCTGGAGTTTTTTTTTACATCATCACTAGATGCAAGCAAAAGCTAAATACTTGTCAGATAATAAACACTGCAAATAATGCTTCAGGACTTTGTTCCAACGTCAAAACCAGACCGCAGAACCATCTTCAGCACTTTCCGATCTGTCATCTTTTTTTATTCTTTGTTGCTACGGTGAGCTCACAACTCACTGTGGTTGGTATTACAGTTTCATTCCTATGAAATACATATATTCAGTTAGTTTAATTATTCAAGCTCATATAGCAAGGATTCAACATGCAGTTAGCGGTAATCAATAAAATGAAAACAAACAGGCTAGTGTATGTGTCAATGTAGTAACGAGAAACTTGTTATAATTACATAAGTACGCAATATGACGCACTCTTTAGTGTACGTAGTACTTTGTTCGGCTACTTTTTATTATTATTATTATTATTATTAAATCACACCAGACTGGCGTCGTAGGAACGGAGAAACTCCATGAGGTTAACAAACCCCCACGCAACCAGCCCAGCGGGTGGAGAAAACAAAAGAATGAAAAAAGAAGATCCGAGATCACAGAATAGCTCTGT
>LQNS02278157.1:3182316-3193582 GCA_001587735.2 Parhyale hawaiensis
AACGATCTCTGGATAGCCTCGAGGCGCTCTAAGTCTTTCCGTTTGCTTGGCATCCAAAGAGGTGAACAGTATTCAATCCTTGGCAGTATCAGTTGTTTCCATAAGGTGAGCATTGTGTCTGCCCTTGTGTCTGAAGAGAAAGTTCGGAGCACCCATCAGCTCCACTTCTTGCCTACCGTAACAACTCGAGCCACATGATCTTCAAGAGTGGGTATTGAGTATAATACAATAAAACCGTATGCATGTATATTAGGCTTATTGAGAAACAGCTTGCCGGGTCTTAAAGTTTCTCTTCTCAGTGGTGTAGAGCTTCCGTACATAAACAGCTTCTCCTACCCGGGTCACAAAATCCCCGATGATTTTCGTGGTAACCAGGACAAAAAGAATGAAACGCGAAGCTCCATGCAGTTGGTAACACGTTAATTCGGATATTCGGATACTGCTCTGAAGAGGTCAAAAGTCAGTTATTCCGGACCTATATTGTTGCCCCTATGCTACAACTCACTTTGGTATAACTTTAAAAAGAAATCCGTTGAGCGCTTGCGCGTTGCTTATATCTACATATTCCGCAGATCAATGAATTTACGAAGGTCTAACAGTGAAACAAGTCTAATATTTACTCAAAAATAGACTGATTGTCTCAAAGTCAGACCAGGAAATGCGCCTTCAGCCTGAAAAACACAATTGAAAACGCCAACAATCCGTTAATAAAAGTCATTCGTAATTTGGTCTTGTCTACAAACGATGGCAGTTCATTCCATTGCCTGACGGAGGCCAAGCAATGGGGCGTAACGAGGTTTTGAACGTAAGATCGATGCAACATTTCCCTTGTTTGTTTGTACTTTAGAAATACTGTAAAATGCGTTCTCTTGTGTACCATGTAACAGTTCAGTCCTGTCATGTTTAAATGAGTGGTAAATAAAGCTTATTAATAATATAGTCCAAGTCCATGACATGTGTGAAAATTTCGTTGATTCTGTTTAAGCGCCCATACAGTGGACCGCGTTTTGAGTTTCACTTCACTCCAGAATAAGAAAAATATTCAAAACTTCACTAGTTTTACTTGCTTATAGTCTGACGACATGACGGCTAACATTTTAGCTCAACTTCTGGTCGACATACAGCGGTATTTACGAGGAAGCAACAAAGTGCTCCAACACTGTGTAATACGCACGTAAAACGAAAGACTGAAGTGTAACCCCGCCTTGTAAGGCGCGACTGTCAGAAGTTGAAGTAATCACAGACGAACCCGAATCAGCCGCATTTTTACAAAGTCGGATTGGGATTAGGTCGATGAATTTTGTTTACATCGATTTCCTCATGCTAAGTTCGATGAACCATCATGTGTGGTAGAGAACGTAGACCGAAATACGTTCATCCGCACAGTGCCTGCTGTTTTGGATAACAGCTGCTGCCAACTTTTGAGAAATGTTTAAATGAGATATTATAATCGTTTATGTTGCCGTCAGTGATTACTGCTGACTGCTGAACCTTGAACAACATCTTGGAACGTGCAGAAATATGACAAATTAAACTTATATATTGTGGATACACTGTTGTTTGATATAAATTTATATTTTTGTTATTACGGTTGTGGCTTTACCGGAATTAGTAGTATTAAGAATGGTGTATAGCAGAAAAAAGTTCTCCTTCGGCTAATCGTCTTAGGGAAGTGTAGCTAAGTAGGTACATTCTCTGTCGCTGTGATGTACGCAGATGCTGCCTGTCACTGACAGAAAATATATTAGTGACAGCTGTAATGCTAGAAGTTTCGGAGAGGTCAAAGAGCGCAGATCAGGTCGCTCTATCATAGTTGGGCTCACTTAATTTAAGTCAGTGCCATAGCAGATCGTTTTGTTTAATATCATGACAAAGTTATTAGAACAGTTTGAAAGGAAATATTGGTCCTGAGAAATACCAACCAGCTCATTATTATTTGGGAGGGCCAGCCCCCTCTGTAAGTGATCTCTGATATTGTTAGTGAAAACGTAGCTGCTGCTGCTGCTGGCTTGTGTGTGTGTGTCCGCTGTTTATAACTTTTAGGATGAAAACTAAGTTATTGCTGTGTTTTTAAATTTTTGGCATGCTTAAACAGGCAAGAACTTTGTTTCCAACCTAATATATAGATATAAGACCAGACTTGTAGTTATACTGGGCAGTAGGAATTCCTTGCGGAGACAGAGTATGTTTTTTTTTTCTCTGCTACGGCCACAAATTTCCATCATGACATGTAATTTTCCCTCTGACTAAAGCTGAATTTGGGAAACACAGTAGTGTTATAATTTCAGATATTCCCCAGGAATGTGTGATTCGCTTGTATCGGTAAGTGCAAATCCGCTTGTTATTCAGACCTAATAACCACAGTGAAAGTGAGTAGCACCTCGGCTCCAGCGCCCAGAATTTTATCAGTTACTTCAGACGTAATTTGCGTTTTAGATGTTCGTGATAAACGAAGTCGTCTGACACAGTCGTCTGTTGAAGATATCTACTGTTCGGTAGAATGATATGTCTTGTTTGATAATATTTTCGTTAAAATGCGCCTCTAATACCTCATAAATATTTGCGAATACAATATGCACGGAGGCCATTCTATCACGTTAGCAGCGAAAGTATGGAGAAAGTCTCACGGACCGATACCTATTCGGTTGATCTCAGTAGGAGTTGCAGTGGCTTTCGTGGCATGCAGAAAAATCCCTGATAAAAAGAGACGAAAGTAGGAGAACAACCTCGGTTCACGGAAACATCAACGGGCATTTATCCTAGACCTGGCTCTCTAACCGCAGGTAGTGGAGGCGGCAGAGAACCGCTGGCAGGACAGCTACGATCAGATCCACAAGGAGACTGCAGCCCTGCCCCTCACCAAGGAGGAGATCATCACCAGAGCCTCCGCCCTGGGCGTCAATGTCGACATGGACAACTTCAACGAAGTCTACCAGTGAGTGTTCCTTTAGTAGAGGTGCTATTTGGGGCTTATCTCCCCTCTGGCATTGAAAGGGTAGGGTCGAGCTAGTTCACCTCTCCTGAGATTTGAGGATGATGCAGGGCTCCCAATAGTTTACCTCAGCCATAATTGAAGAGTTTCGAACAACCTGCTGTGTCCGGTTGGCTGCCTTCATCAACTTTTTCTGATAATCTTATGATATAGCTAATGTTCTATTCTTCTCGCCTAGCTTACTGTTGTGCGCGACAGGGTAGCGGAGTCAGATTTCTCAAGTTCGGGTCCGAACCAGATTCCTGACCCTCCAAATTTCCTGACTCCTACTCCTTGATGCAGTTAGCATTTCATGTAGGTAGCCATTACTTTTCTCCAACTACTTTTTATCAATATATACACACACATTAATTTGCAGAGAGAAATTTTCCAACATCTGCAATAATGATAGTTGGTATCACTGACACCATTTGGGACATTAAATTTTCATGTATTTGTAGTTCACCCACAATTAGCTACCTTCCAGAAAAAACTTAATACTGGCTAAGTACTGAAAACCAAATAGATATATACACCAACTTAAGCTTTTGAAAACATTTTATTGGTAGTTGAAATGGAGTCCACTATTACAAAATACAATAGTTAGCCAAATGTGCAAATTCTTTTATTATTTTTCACGACTTCTTAAAATTGAAAAATTCTTAATAAATTTTTAAAAATTGGGATACTTTATAAAATGGTATTCCGGAGTCGGGCTGTAAATTCCATCCGACTCCGACTCCTGGAGTCAGTGGATTCACGACTCCTCTTCGAATTCTCCGTCTCTACAACCGTGGTACGCCAGTTCTCATGATTTGGTACACGTCTCTTGCACGTCGTAATGGATCGCTACTGTCACGGAAAGCGAAGCACAAACTTTGAGTAGAACCAACAGTAGACCAAACCAAACTGGACCTGTCCACTCTTTGACTGGTGAATCTCTCAGGCTGATTTACTGAACTTCGGTAAAATATTTGTTGTTCACATAGGGACCTCAAATAAGAAAGAGCATTAACACTTTTGCAAAAAAAATGTTTCATTTCGCATTCTATTGATATATTCACGCAAGTTTTATGTATTTCGTTTAGGTGGTCGAAAAATTTCATTTTTAACGGTTTTGGGGTATTTTTGATATCTCGGGAACATGTGGAGTCTGTGAATTTCTTCCACCGCTTCTTACATTGATGAAATTGTATTTCTGCCTAGGGAACTTAATGGGCTTGTAATTTATAATTAAAAGCCTCCCTTCCCTCTCGAGGGTTAAAGCAAATGTTACTTTTTGCTTGGGTCTGTCACTTTCCTCGCCAATTTCTCCTGTAACTGTACCTAACTTGTAGACTTGAACTCTAGCACCGAAGTGCTACTAAAATTCGATGGAATGTAGTCAGGAGTGGTGCACTGTCCCCTACTACAGTTCCCACTTCACTCATACCCTCCTCCACTTGGTCTCTGGTTTGACTGAGGCGCGGCCTCACTATTTAATTAATCGCCGTGGTAAGCTGAACGAGGGGTTATAGCATTCGGCTGCAAGATAAAATTCTGCAACCTACTTCTGTCATGCGGACGAAGAGAGTGGCGCTTGGGCTCTACTCCTTTGTCATGTAGATGTTATATTTTTGTACATTTCTTCTTTACTGGGTATAAGTGAATTTTTTCCAACGTATAGTGCCTCTTACATTATGAATACTAGTGCACCAAACGTGACCCTTTTGATGAATAAGTCATAGAAATATATATTTGAAAACATCTCAGCTTAACAAAAGGGTTGATAGTCTAGATGAGGCGTAATTAAGTGACATCACCCGAAGCACCGTTGAAAATGAACATGTCCAAACACGGGCAACGTCCGTTCGCGGGTTGTGCCTCCCCGTATCCAAGATACCCTCTCCGCAACAAAAAAGTTGGGTGCCTTGGAATTTTTTTCTTCAGTATTAGATAGGGGAAAAATAAGGCTTCGAACAGACGGACGGACGGACTGACAGACAGCTCTCTTATTATAGTATAGATTGGAAAGGTTTAGTTGATGACTCGTCGAATCTTCCGTTTATATACAGTATTTGGAAACAAGGACGCACCACGGTGATGAAGCTACAGTGGCTCAGATATATAACTTTAAGCACTAAGGAAAATCCGCGCTTGCGTGGAATCGGAATTTGGTTCATCATACTTTGCATAGTTATATGGCACTGCTGTGTGTTACTTGGTTTTTGCTCATCCATGCTTGCTCGCTGTTGATAACAACAATTCACTACCTGTTGTAGTTCTCGTGATTCATTTATGCGATGGAAAAACTTGTTTCGAGCTGTGTCGTGGACAGGTAAGTCACTATGCTTACCAGAACTATGACTACACTACCTTATTTCTGCAGCTGTCCCCTTTCTGATATCCTTCTTAGAGGCTTTACGACCAGGGTTCCCGACCCCTTTGTTGTAGCTTCTGCTATCATGAGCCCTGCAGCAGTTTCAGTTGCTAGGTCTTGCAAAAGTCCTGCTCCGCCCCATTCTCACTTGTTTGTGATCAACTTTGAAAAGTGAAAAAAATTTAAAAATTGTGACTCGCGCGGAGGCGAGAGCATTGCTCAATTCATTTTGCTTCCATTGTTAGGTAGGTAGAAAGTCCTTACTACCGTACTGTTTACTGTTAATGATGATCAGCTAAAAGGATAAATTTTAATTCAGTGTTACGGAAAAGTATTTTTACTCATTAAAGTTGATCATGTCAGTATATATAATCATGAAGTGTAACTGAGCATTTACAAGGCCAAGATTTCGATAGTATTATTTGTTGTTCTATTATTTGAATCATCCTGCTGGCCACAAATTCGCTGATTTGTACCGCCGAAATGTGTTGTTGTACCTTCGTACTACCACTTGTGCCTCTGTGATGTACCAGGTAACTCCGAGTACTCGGGTGGATTAACCTGTTACTTTGGTCGCCGTAAATCTCGCCGGATGTCGTGGATTGCCGTGTTGTCGGTTACCTCACTGGATAATGAACAGTCAGGGTACTGCTATCCATATATATGTAGGTTCAGGCATACATATAAAGTCCGATGGATATCACTGGCAAGGCTGTATAACCATAATGAGACTAGTAGGCTTGGTCTGTATATTCAAAGACACTGTAAGAACCGTGGTCAGTATGATGGTCTGCTACTGTACAGCTATCTAAGTACAACTGCGGCCAGTAGGTGGCTCTGCTACTATATGGCAGTACAGAGACCTGTGGGCGCTAGGTCTGCAAACTGAACGGCTGCATTGATTGCTGTGCCGCTGTGTTATATATCTTCAGCAATCATGCGTGCCAGGGCGTTGGCACAGATTTTTTAAATTTCAAGTTTCAAGAAGAACTCTTGAGCTAAAAATATTTCAAATCATGATTAGGAATATTTAATCTAGATGACCGGAGGACGTCTGGCCGCAATGTTGTGAAAAAAAAAAAAAAACTTCAGGGCGTTGAAATCTAGAGATAAATGCTTGTCGTAGGGCCGAGCTCAGCTCTGATACTAACGTCTATAATAGCATATCTGCAAATTTTAGTATCACGAGGTTCTCCGCGTATATTGAGGAACCTAATCAACACATCTTTTAGCATTATATCTGTTCACATAGAGCTCTTTGCTCAAGCACCATTAAGGCTTCGGTTTGTATCTATGTGTATGAATTTTTTTCGGATTCATCAACTATTCTTATAATTGTCTCTCGTTTTATAAACTAAGAATTGCTCACTTTTGAATAAATTTTAGTCTATAAGGCAAAACGACTTTCGAATCGATGCTCCTATGCACTCCGTACGGGCTCGGCTATGTTCATTTAAAGTGGCTATGACAGCGCTACGAAATGGTTATTGCTTCTTCGCTCATGGTGGAAGCTCATGATCGGGCGCCATGATGAGGCAGGTGAAAGTGCTGATCGTTCTATTGCTTTATTAGGAGTCGTTCATAGAGAAGATGCGACCAAGGTTTTTCATATAGTCGGAAAAGTGAGATTCGTTCTTCGGCTCGGATGATTAATGCTCCAGTTGAGCTTTTAAGTTTCTCTGGACACCCGGGCGCGTTGTTTCAATTGTAAAGTTGATGTTTATACATTCGCCTAAGCGTGCTGCCCTATTCTTTGTTGGAATGAAATGGGATGTTAATGTTATGTTGATGTGACACTGGCCAAGGTCAAGTACTACAATGTTGTAAGTCCTATGTCAAGTAGCGTGATACAATGCAGCCAATCTTCCATAACAAATTAGTGGCCATGAGAGTCTACGAGGAGAATGTGTTGGTACCATTTTTGCAATCTTTTTTAGGCGGCGGAGTACTCTATTTGTATCCGCATATTAGCTCGCGGATGTACAGAGAACATGCTCTCGAGTTCAGAATATTATCATGAGTGGTAAGTGTACCCAGCGCTGTGCAGGTACCGTGAAGACGTCCGGCTGTGCCGCAACGCGTGCCACGTTGAGGGATGCCCGCAGTTCCTGAAGCCCAACCGGCGCTTCAGTTGCCACATCGAGGCTGAGAGACATTACGAGGACTACCCCCACACTCTGCACCTGGTGAGTCTGGGCATTTACTCTCATATTTTGTGTGTGTGTGTGTGTGTTTTTAGAGTGTATATGAAACAACCATTCATATTTTTTTTCTTGTGTCTCTATAGAGTTTATATGAAACAACCGTGTAAGTTGTTTCATATTAACTTTACAGTGCCGTGTTGACTCTGCTTTTCGTACCACAGCTACATATTGGTTTGGAACCTTGGGTCTCATCCATTTACGCCCAAAGAGATTCCATTTCCCATACAAATAGCACTATTTATATTGTACCCATTTAGCTACCGAAAGCATTAAGAGGTTAAATGCTAGCGCCTGGTTCGGGCGTGCTGACGCTGTAAAGCCCAGGGTCATCTTCTGTGGTCATTCAGCAGCTCCTGAGTCGTCAGTAGTCGGAAATTAATGGGTGCATGGAGATGCAACAGTCACGCATCACAGCTCCTCAGTTAGCGGCCAGAAGGTGTATATGATGTGCGCGTTTGGTGGATTTGCGCGATCGATCGATCGCGCTGCGCGTTTGGTGGATGTTGTAGGTATTAGGCCGTAATTTCGGGTAAATTGGACTATATCCGGATATAATGTCGGGTAGGTTAGGGGAGGCAAGGACTGTTTTTTTTTTCATTTTTAAATTTGAACGATCCACCAAACGCGCAGCGCGATCGATCGCGCAAATCCACCAAACGCGCACAACATATATAGTAACTGGCACACCCGAACGTGAAGAAACAATTCGAGCCTACACTTGAAACTATCTCCTTTCACTGTGCTAAGTACTGCAGCCGTAGCTACACAATTTTGCGTAGAAAATTTATGGTCGAGACCATTTTTACGCGCTTCTCACGTGTCAGATAAAGAAATAAATAACTCATTAATTGATCATTTTCAAAACATTGCTGTGTTAGGTAACTATTTTTTATTACTGGAGAGTCAATGAAGGCATCTAGCATATTTTCATTGAAAGAATGGTCAATTAAATGCTTAATTGAATTAATATACATTCTTTTCATTTTTGTGTATAGTGCACCTGCCGCATTTGTGAAATTTTAGGAGCACTACTATTTTAACAAGTTCAAGAAACATTAGAGAGCCCTAATACCTAATTTCTAATTTTGTTTAGGGCTAGGAGCCAGGAGGTGGGAACCTGAGCTGGGCGACCATTAATTCCAGAAATCGGAGTTGGACTTTTTGTATTGCGTCCCCAAAACACTGCCGGTCACTGCAATAGTGGTCTTTCTGTGCACGAGTGCCAACTATCAAGTTCTATTTAGGCGCTGCGATAGCAAAGATCTTCGTCGCGTAGCTGACAGTGCGATTCTTAGAGAAAAAATTATAGTCACATACCATGTAAGCTTCATTACTTGGATAATTACTTTGTAGTAGGTACATGATTATTGTGGTTGTGTTAATTTGTTTCGAGTTTAAGTTCTGAAATTCGTGGCTATAGCCCTAGAGTTTTTCGGTAAATGAAGTTTTGCCATAGAAGAGCGCATCATTATATACATATATTATCTTGCCCACAGAATTCGATGTAAACTTCTATTTTTCTCTAGTCTGCTACCAGAAGTGCTGCGTGTGAAGTAAATAAAGTAATGGATGAACGAATGCGCGGAGCCATACACAGAATATTAATATTACATTCGACGATAATTTAACTGGATGCGATTACTTTCGACTAGATTACATGAGATGAGATAGCAGGCAGTCAATGGACCAATTGCCCCATTCTCAGATAAGTTTCGAGGCCCTTTATGCGCTATTGCCATAACGTCAACATGACGAAATTCCGATGTTAATGGGAAACCTCAGCTAAGGTAGACATTGTGCCAGTTCGCTTACTTCCAGTCGATTCATGGGGCTCTGGGCCGTCAAGTCTTTGCTACTAGACGTTGCTCTATGATGACATTTAAATCTGTAGATATTTTTCCTTTGTACACGTGTAGTTTGGCGCTATTATATTTCCAGACTCTGACTGTTGAAGAATTTCCAGCGAGTAAGATTTTTTCTTTACTTAAAGCAATCAGCATCTCGAAGTTGCGCCTGAAATTTTATAAATACATTACAGTTCATTATTGGAAGTGTGAGGTAGGAGCCTAAGGTCTTGGCTTGTGCTGCCATTCTACAGGTGAGGTAAGGGATGGCCACTACATAGTGAGGCTAATTTCTCTTGATGTTGTTGACAAATCTGCGGACATTAGTTACCTCATTTCTTTTACTTCCAAGAAAAACGAAACACAATAATTATTGTTATGAAGTAGTTTTGTTCTTGTTGGGTAGCTAGAAATATGACCCTGGCATTACTGTTATTTTCGACTCCGTTTATTACTTCTGTCAAGGGGGTTGTTTTTGCCGAGTTTGTCGCTCCGGTTCTCTGCCACCAAGGTAACTCAGAAAGTTTTGGACGGATCTTTACGAAGTTTACAGGGAACATTAGGTATGTTAGGAGGAACAGGTGTTGAATTTCTGGTGAAGATCCATTCAGCTGTTTGTTTATCCATCTTTTTCTCTTGGTAGTTTAAAGTTATGGACTGGTCTTTATAAAATTTTCAGGAATTGTTAGTTATTGCTTAGAGCATATGATTAAATTTTTAAGTCTATGTGTTTGTCTCAAAGCTGGTTTGTGTATTTGTTTGTAACATAACTCGAAAAGGTATGGCTTTCATGTTTGTAGTAGCTTAACTTAAAAAGTTACGAATGAATGTTCATGAAATTTGTAGGAATTTATAGAAATGTTGAAAGACACAGTTGACCAAATTTTGGTGATGATCGCTTCGTTCGTTTGTTTGACTAGTGTTTGTCAGAATATAACTCATAACTCAAAAAGAAAATTAAAGAAACTATTATAGCTGTCAAGAGGCACAAATGACCAAATTTTGGGGACAATGATGAAGAAATCCTATATAGTTTCAGGACTAATTCAACTTTTTCGTTAACATTGCTTTCCTTGACATTGGTAAGGTCTCTGAGAATACTCTAGTCCCGTCATTGTTACCCTAAGCTTCAATAGCTGTGTGTGCACGCTACTCTAGAGAATGTAAAGGACTGGATTTCGGTGGTTTAGGAAACACACAATAGATTAGGAAACAGATACATATTTAAGAATTAAAGTGGAACCTATTGATGAAAGACAAGTACATAATGAAATTGCTTGTCTCTAAACCTGAACTTGGCTTCAATAATTGAAGCTGCATATTTAGTAAGATATCAGACAGTCAGTTCGTTCACTACGAAGTTGTAACTCGCTCTGTTGAGGTTCTCCAGAAATGAAATACCTCCGTGATCTTAGCAAAGCTTTCGTTATTTTGTGTCGAGGTCTCCTATGCATTCGCTCGAACAATTGGAAGTGAGGGTGAGCAGCTTACTTGTCGTCCTGAATTATAGAGTATTGAAGTTCTGTAACATAGATACGGTAGCATGAACGACATGCGAGCTGTACATCCTTGCATCACGTTGTTCCGGCCAGCATTAGAGCGTTAGATCTGTTCCATGAACGAACGCAAGAGAGCGGCGCCCACGTTGATGCCCGCAGCCTCAAGTGGAAGGGGGAGCTCTGTTTTGCGCGGGTATGTTTCATGGCTGGTGCCCTAACTCGCTCTAAAGCTCTCACTGCTGTGAATGCACAGCTGAAATATGTACGTGCACAGCCGAATATACAGTATAAATCTGCTTATGAACCAAGCTGTGACGTCACTGCGTATACGTATACGCTGAACTGTTGGTAGTTATTTCAATGTTGCATCGAACTGTTGGTTAAATACC
>LQNS02278157.1:3209253-3227991 GCA_001587735.2 Parhyale hawaiensis
TAATGTAAAGCTAAGGAGAGAAATAGGCTCAGCGCAAATAATCTTGAGATAATATTTTATTTCAGTTTCAGAGTGCTTTATTTCATATGTTGCGCGCGTTTGGTGAATTTGCGCGATCGATCGATCGCGCAAATCCACCAAACGCGCACAACACATATACTAATTGTTGAAGCATGTTCATTACCATTTCCCGTGAGGGGGGAAGGGGCATTTTGTTATGAATACTTCCCCCAAAATTCCCGAGGGGGGACAAATGCCATGGATGTCCCCTCCCCTGGATTCGCCAGTGTTCAGGGTGTTTTTTTTTATGCGGACAAATTTCAACCATAGATAGAAAAACTCAAAATAAATCGATTTTCATGAATGATAAAATGCCCAAAACTCCTTAGTTATAATGACTAAAAGAAATTTAAAACTTTAAGTAGGATACTACGTGCGCGCCACTGTTAGCACTATTTTTGATAGCTTAACAGGTTTCAAACCCCACCAAAGCAATTTACATTATTTAATATAATAAAAACTGCGAATATTTCATGGTTAGAAAAAAATATGTTCAGTTTCAACCTTAGAATTTAACGTAATCACACTACTGCATGGCGGACACTACGTCGTTACAGTTTACATCCGTATCGTTTCAAAAAAAAAAAAAAAAAATGCAAGGATTGCTGCCTCCAGATTTTGAACCTTTTGTATAATTTTCAGAGTGGCTCATGCAGCAGAGAACAAGGGATCCCATATTCTCCAAGCTGAATCTTTTCCACATATGAAGCGTATTTTACTCGCGAAGGGGTTTTTAACATTCAAAATAATCATCATTGGGCTCAAGTTTAATAATCCTCATATCATTCGCAAAATAATCATTAACATCGATACAGTGTAAACGCATGGGCAGGAATGTGATCGGAAAACGTGCTGAACGATCAAATTTAGCGCTAACAATGGCGCGCACGTAATAAAATACTTAAAGCTTTCAATTTTTTTAATTCATTATAATTCGAAAACTAAAGAGTTTTGGGCATTTTTAGCATCCCTGAAAATCGATTCATTTTGAGTTTTCTACCTATGGTAGAAATTTGTTCTAAAAACACCCTGTATATATATTATATATTAGTTTCGAGAAGAGTAATCTCTCCACCTCTACTAATTCAGTGGTGCCTTGGCTTACGGGACGGCAGCAGCGAGTGAAGCTCGAAGGAGAAACGAGCGACTGGACGCAGGTATCATCAGGGGTTCCACAAAGTTGCGTGCTTGTCCCACTTCTGTTCTCAATTTACATTAATGAACTGGATCTTATTAGTTAAGTGGGGAAAATGAAAGATTCATATTATGGGTAAGAAATGAATTCCTCCCCTTAAGTTCAAATTCCAAGTTGATGCCTTATGCCTAATAAGGGTCTTTCATTTTTTCCCACTTGGCTACGTATATAGTATTTGTTGTACGTGTCTGCTCCACAGCATGAATGGATGAAATTTTTATTGCACATTTTATACAAGAATTGACATTCTGTACTTGTGAAAGAGTAGAAGAGGCAAGCGATAAATAGGTTATCAGTGGCAGTTTGAAGCGTTTGTTCTGTTATCTGTAACAGCTAATGGGCGTCAGTCCGTTTAAGTGTGGGAATCAGCGCTCTAAAGCAATACTATTAATGAGATTATTTTCCTTATAACGACCATCACTAGGGTCAGATTTTAAGGCCCGTACGCTGCTAAATTTCTGTGTGATTTGGGTTATACGCAACGTCTAGGATTTCTTTAGAATACATATTTTTTATATTTACATCGCATGCAATTGAGAATTTTAACATTATATTTCGGTTACCGAACTCATAAACTCGTCCGATTCGCTGAAGGTAACACGACTCACGCATTATCAATTGCTTACAGTAATGTGCATTATGTATACGTGCTAACTACTCGATATCCCTGAGCGTCTTGGAGGACATAAGCTCCTCGTCCTCTGAGCCTTTGGCTGTCGTTGTATAGCCTCCAAGGGGTGAAGTCAAAGCACCACCTCCGTATACCCCAGCCAGACTCTCAGGTCCCGCTAAACTCTCCGAGGAGGGTTTAGGTTCACAGCACGGCGTCATTGACTGGAAATCCACCACACCACCAGCCGAGGCCGGACGGGGCAGCCGTCTCCAGATCCGGTGTCAGGGGGATCGCTGGTCGCATGAAGATTAAGATGAGGCCTCTCGATCCTGCAGCCTAATGTTGCAGGCCCAGTCCACGTTATCGCCATAATTAAACAGTGGGTCGCGCCTCACAGGAACCAGATGTCCTGAAGGGACTAAAGAGTGACGGGAATGAGTGCATTAAGAGCAAAGGGATTTACTGCACCACTACTTCCTTCAAATTGAGATCTTTTAGTAGCACCTCCGCTAGCGGTCAATATGCAGCAAGTATGGTACCACTTGCTGGTACCCCTGGGTAGGTTACGAATCCTTATAGAGGGAGAGAGAATATTCCTTGCAGATTGCTAGGGTTAGATTCTAAGGAAAATGAAAATGGAGTAACAATATCTCCAGCGCACCTCTCCACCTGAGGACCCCTACTTGCCAAAATGGGGAAAGTCAGCAAAATTTATAATAGATTTTTTTTTGTAAACAATGAATACCTATATTCGTGTGAAATACCGTTCATTCTTCTTGTGATTAAGCTGTAAGTCTATTAATGGGAAATCAGAACACATTCTATTCAGTTTTTTTATTCAAGTACAACATACATGAAAGAAGTTACGTTAATGTTGTTATAGTTGTAGGTATTGTACACAAACGCAATTTTTATAATACGTGCCCTCTTTTCGAGCTTGCAAGTCCATGTATGAATAAAAAATCATAAAAGCTGTATATATAAATGTATGAATAAAGCAACAAAATCACTAGAACAGCAGAAAATGAAACTTTTCATTGGTTGTAAAAATGTATGTTACTTTATACTTACCTCTGCCAAGGCGATTATGCAGATGTTCTTGTCGTGTTTGTCTGACTACAAGATAACTTGAGAACGGTTCTATACGAAATTTATGCGCGGATCTGTACGAAATTTACAGGGATTGTTCAGTATTTTAGCAGTGACAGATGATGAATTTTTAATGAAGATCCGTTCAACCGTTTAATTGTTTGTCTGCCTCTTTTTGTTAGTATCATATCTCAAAAAAGTTGTGGATGGTCCACGAAACTTATATGAACTGTTAGGTGTATCACGAAAAGTAAATGACCAAATTTTTGTGATGATCTGTTGGTCCGTTTGCTTGTTTGTCTCTGTGTTTGAGTGTTTGATTTTATTTGCTATGAAAATAACTCATAAAGTTGTGAGCAGATCTCTATAAAAAGTACAGAAATTGTCATAAATGATGACATAAATGACTGAATTGTGGTAATGATCGGTTGGTCTGTTAGACAAATGTTTGTCCGCATCATAACTCAGAAAGTTATGACCAGATCTTCAAGAAAATTTCAGAGCTGTTATGACGATCAAAAGATGAGAATGATCAAATTTCGGTGTTGATAAAAAAAGTCATAGCCTTAGGACCAACTTGAATATTTCGTTAACATTGTTTTGCTTGGCGGAGGTTTGCGCTCTCAGGGCGTTCTAGTTCTTACTAGGACTTTTATGGTTGTTTTTGAGCAACCAGCTCATGAGTCCTTGACTCAGTGGCAGCCCCTGCATACCTCAAGTCATCTCCCACAGACCGTGTAATGGGCCCCTGGTTGCGAACTACTGCCTTGAATGGGTTACCCTGAAGCATTCCGATAACTCAATCGTACTCCGCAAATTTGATATTTTAGCCGTCTCACACGTAATCGAGTGGCATCTGCTGTAAGAGCTGCTACGCAAATCAAAGTGGCGAAGCCAACACTCATGTCAGTAGTTTCTGACAAGTCAAGGCTCAGGAGATGAAAAAAATGTGCTTATTCTGAGCACAGACGTTCCAAGCTGGCTGAACAGCGTTCTTATTTAAAACTTAAGCCAGGTCGTGTCACCCGTGGAAACGTTCTCCGGCATTCCGATGATAAAACCACTCTAGACAACTGCATGCACAACTTGATGCGAGGATGTGCAGCTCGCAAGTCTTTTCGATATATATTTCAACTTGACAGCTTAGATACGGCAGCGTGAACGAAGCGCGAGTTGCATATCCTCAGTTCAAGTTGTGCTTGCCAATGCACAATGTGACCTCGGTATAATTCTAACACTCCGAAGCCGCCCAGTCTAATATGCTGTAAAAAGTTAGTTGACTTTAATGTTCAACTTCGTGAAACGAACGTTGCTCGTTCAAACGTTGTTGCTCGGTGTACAGTTTCTCGTCTGCTCGATCAGACTGAAGCCGCTGCAATTCAATGTCTAAGGGATTTTCCCGAGATTTCACGAGTTTGGTGTTTATCATCCAGAGTCCAACGTGCTCCATGGACTTGGGATCATTACCCGTTTATGGAGGCCCGGATGTATAGTGCTAGTAATAATACTCATACCCTAAATTTAATTCGTAATTCTAGTGAACTTCTCGGGAAAACGATAAAAAACTGAAACTCAAGAGTCCTTGAGCGTCACATGAGCTGGTGTACAGCAGTTCGCTCTCACCTGCTGCGGTCTTAGCGAGATGTTTTTGTGCAGAGGTGCACCCCGCCGCACTGTCGTCTCTCACGACGATTTTGCGTTCACGTAAGCTTTCCTGCGCGCGCCACCACTAAAATAAACACTAGCTAGGCAAACCTAACCTAGCCTAACTTAACCTACCCTTGCCTAACCTAACCTTCTAACCTAACCTTACCTAAACCAACCTAACCTAGCCTAATGTAACCTTTCTAACCTTACCTAACGTTATTTAACGTTACCTAACCTTACCTAACCTAACTTAACCCAACTTAATCAGCGATACAGCGAGCAGCGCGGCGCACCAACTTAAACGCCGCTCACGCGCACACGATCTGCGTACACAAACACGCACACAAATCGTCGTGAGAAACGATAGCGCACCCCGGCCGCTGTGTGGACATCACAGTCTGAGCACTAGGTTGTGAAGCAGAAATTAGGTGAGTGCTTTCCTTCCCTTCACTTCAGTTGCAAGCGTCTGATACGAAATCACCAAAGCAATATTAATATGAATGGTACCAGTAGTGTTCAGTGCAATTTTATCCAGTTCCAGGAGTGGCGGAAGTAAAGTAAATATAAACAATTGTGATATCGCATGACATATACATAGCCGCGCTGCATTCCATTACAGGCTGTGGAGTAGAGATTATTACTACACGCTACAGCCCGTTTGGGCTACTCGCGCATTAGTACGTTATCACGTAGCACCACGGAAGTCATGACTCCCTAATTACATCGCAATTGTTTTGGTTTGGTCGCCGGACCATTTTTACTTCATCGGAGCTTGAGTGAAGCTTTTAGATAAAGGCAACAGTTAAATTACGTGACAATGTTGAGCTTTGCCCCTATATCAGTGAAGACAGTCGCTTAATAAATGCAGTATAACTGAAACATTGCCTGTGACTCATATAAAAAAGGGTTATAAAAAATGAGATACTAAATGATCTACTGAATGGTGCATTGCGTATATTGCATGCTAACTATACGAAAGAACCGAGAAGTAATCTGAGGAGACTTTTACAGTCATGCAGAGTGTAAAAACACGTAATTCCTTATTAAAGAAGCGTGCTGTGGGCTTTCGAAACCAGGCAAAAACTTGGTAACAAACGCGTTTCGTTCTCGTTCGATCGGCGCTCGACGGGCCGGAAGTGGGCGGGCCAAGGCCGCGCCGACGCATCAACAGCAGCTGCTCAGCAGAGGCGTGTTGCCGAGAGTAGGTGAGAAGTTGTGTTTGCTAACAGCGAAAAAGAGTCTCCAGGAGGGCCGCCATTGAGGCCGCGATCGTAAGCTGAGTTATTTTCTAACGAAGTTGTGCCTGTGTTCACTACCAAGAATAACGGAAACATGGACATAACTTGTATCCAGTGCCCATTCTCGATCACTAAGACAGGCTCTCCTCGTAAACAAACAAATCTGCACTCCGCTTTTCGCGCGATCAGTCTGTAATCATGGTTCTGTAGTGTAAACTTTAGCCAAACATAAACACAATAATAAATAATACTTCTTAGCAGCATAACATTTAATTAAACCCCAAATAAAAAACTTCACTTGGTAAATAAAAACATGTGAAATCACATGAAAGTCCTGCAACTACCATAAGTTTTGTACCTGTAAGCACGACCGCGTACGAGTTTCCGCTGCCACCTTTATACGTTTACCATTATAACGTGGACATGAATTTGGTCGCGTGTACAACAATAGGATCGCGAATACGACCCCAACTTTACAACGGAAATACGCGTCAGAAGTTCCATCAGTTCCAGTCAAGGAGGTTTAATTCAAGTAATTCAACCTCCTTGACGTCAGTGATGAACTTGGCGTTCACTGTGTTGGCGTTGTTGTATGTGTGGTGCAGCGTGCTATCATCACTGCTATGGTTCAGTGATGTTTGATGGCGTGGTATGATCGTGCATTTTATTTCCACTGCTTGTCAGATTCCTTACTGTAGAAACTTCAACTGTTTTGGCTACTGCTATCTTCTCTTTAAAACGTAAGAATTAAACCTGATGCCAGTTAGCCTACCCAGTATTTCATGTCTATGCGCGTCATCAAACTTGTCACTTAGTTGTCAGAGGTTGTGCAATTTCCCATTAGGTTCAGAGCTTGTGGGGTTGTGGCACAGTCAAGAAGCTTAAATCTAAGCTACTTAGACACAGTAAAGTAAATCCTTGACAGTACTTGTGGTCAAGCCCTCAAGGTTGCCAATTTAGCGGTGAAAACGCTATATCAAGACCGATGATTCATAATTATGACCTTTATCACTGCAGGTGCGACCTGAAGGCTAACACGACGTCGTTTGCCTTCAGGGAAACAAATATCCTATGGATAGCCTATAGAAAAATAGTAGGTTGTCTACTGTCATATCTCTCCTGAAGTGACGGTTTAGGCCTATTATTAATATATTGATTGATTGTATCAGGAACGTTACTTATTATCTTCGCTTGTTTACATTTTCGCGATGATGAGACCCTGGGATAGAATAGACAGAAGGAAATTGCTAGATATTCCCTGAGTGAGAAGGTATTGAGTCGAGCGTAAAATAAAAAATAACGGGATAACATTAGTTACCTACATAGTTTAATTTTTTCGTACAGTTCAACTACTTAATCATCTTTGTTTAGCTTTGAGAGTTGAAACTTTAATACGGCATGTTTTGAAGCACTCTGTGGGGATGCAGGGCAGATTTTTGATACCTGCCTAAGACATATTGCGTATGGTACCTTAGTTACATCTTGGACCTCGTTTGGAACCCCCCCAGTGGATCTCCTGGACGGCGTTTGGTACTCCAGGAGGTACCTGGGCCCCAGGATAAGAATCACTGATCTAGAGACTTCGGAGTTCAGTTCCGGACAACGTTTTTGTGTCCAAGGGACATTTTCTGGAGACTTACGTTGCCCCGATTGTGTTGCACTGGAAACGAAGAGCATAACGGGAGAACTCGCGTCAAACTAATATCGAAAAGTGATGTCGTCAATGATGTCACATAAACGAACGGTGCAGCTGATCGGCCCATGAATATTTTAATTGATATCGTCCAAAAAGTTGTCAGTTGAAAACTTCAAGCCTTTAAACACATGTCGTATCTAAATGAAGAGAACACACGAACTGCGCAATAAATATACTTATTAGTAGGCAGAAAATCGAATTGCAGTGGCGGCTAACTGGATTAGCTTACTCGACTTAACTTATCCGAAACTTCATTTAGATGCCCTGGCTTTGACCCCTTCATCCCAGTTTCAGGCGTTGACCCTCAATCGATTAGCCTACCCGTCATATATATATATATACAGCCAAGAAATCAACCTCACTCCGTAAAGGGGAATTTTCAGACGGCTCAGAACAATCGGGTTGTTGCTAACGCCTACACCACGATTCAGAAAAGTATAAATCGAAATCTTTATCTGCGTCTGGACAAGTTAACTCAACAGGGCCTGGCCAAGATTGACTTTGGAGACCCAGTAGAGCGTGCTCTCAAGACGCGTTCGTTTGGGACATAAACTCAAAGCTGTTAGCTTAACTGGAGCGCAAAGTCAATTCAGGATATTCAGCCCGTTCTTTTCCTCACTTGGACATGAGTTTAAGGCCTTAGCCTAAGCTTAACCGGCCTGGGCCGACAACTGAATTCTGCTCCGGAGGAAGTATGAGCTCGTAAGCCCAATGCACTTAACCTTTCGTATATGTCGTACTTAGCAAAAGCTTTCATGAAACATATGAATTTTTGATGGGTTCAAGCCAATTTAAATAGAGAATATAGGGATAAGATCTTGTTGAAAACACAAAATAAAGGGAAATTTTAGCAATATTTGCATATAGAACACTGAAAAATACGAGAACACACTTTTTCCCCACCCTGTAAGATGTAAGTTAATATTGAACTAAAAGGAATAATCTGCAGTTTACCTCCTATAACTTTCTCACGAGTCCATCATCAATTAGTTAGTTTTCATTGAGAGCAACAGAAAAAAATTATTTCACTGGTAACTTAAGTAAATTTCGTCGAGTTAATACCGTCGTTACTATGTATGGATTGGTTGAAATGATAGAAACATATCAGCCACTGGATCGGTCACTGGAGTGTTGTGTTGTGTATCGTTTACGTAGTGACGTCACAGTCTGGTCCGACGCATCCCAAATAACTTCCAAAAAAGTTAACTCAGTCCGTTCCATACTTCTAATAATCTCGTGGAACGACGTAAATGAAACTTGCGAATGATAATTCATAAGTTTTATGTCCGAGGATGCTCGACTTGTAGGGTTAGGAGCGTAGGAGAGGGTCTGACTAATGACATCGCAGTTCAGACTAACGTTTTACTGCTCAACTCATAAAATCCGTTCGGTTCAGACACGCAGAGTTAAGTGGAGTGTATTTGAATATTTGAGAGCGAAATCCTACTCGAAGCCGCCCTAAGTGGTCAATAGAAGTCCATAACTGAATTTTTACTTACTTTATATTTTTTTAGTACAGACCTGTTTAAACATCTGCCCCTGCGACACTGTTCAAAACTGGTAAACTCAACGCACCTGCTTGAAGTTCCGGACATGTTATGCCTCGGGGGTTGCCGTGCCCATCGATGGCGCTTCTGCATCCGTTTTTCACCTGAAAGAATGCAATATTCAATGAGGAATAAAAAAAATCAGTTCTGAACGAAATGTCGACGCTTTTCCTAAAAGTACAGGCAGGTTTTGACGATACAGTATACGTGCTCCAAAACATTTATCTTACTGGAAGGCAGAATTTCTTGTTGAAGTTGCGATCATAAAATTTAATGTTGTCAAGAGCATTCTTCAGTGTCTAATATACAGCTGTATCAAGATAACAATAAATTTTTGAAGCCATGGCAAATGAATTACATAATGCAGCTGGTGGTGGAACTGTAAATGTTGAATCTGTAATCCGGTTGGCTATGCCAAAATTTTCACATAATATTGAAAATTTCTACTGCTTCTCATCCTATTCTCCCGTGTCTTGTATAAAGCCACACCGTAAAGTGGGGTTACTTTTTCCGCAGGGGTTAGCTATACTTTGTCCAGCTGGTTTTCTAATATTGTAAAAATTCGACTGGCCGTAGGAGTTGCTACAGTGTAGTTATATGAAGTGTACTAGCTATATGCTAATTTGTGCCTCTGTCCCTCTTATGCAAATTGGAAAAAGTAAAAAGTGACTGGACAAAGTTACCACTGCGGACAGAGTAACCGCACTTTACGGGATCAATATCACATATTTATATATTTATATTATACTAAAAGTCTGTGAACCTTGTTTCTGTATTTATTTGTTTGTTATATCTTGTTTGCATACAGTTTCATTGGGAACAAATTCGAACGTTGATGATTTAATTCAGCTGTATCCGAAGATGAACCTAAGCCCGGCTGCATGAACGGGCACGTTAAATTTAAAGGTGTTACGAGAAATACAATTGGACAGTATAACGCATATACCTCCCCTTGCTTACAGGCAGAGAGTTGAATATTCCTCTCAGATGCATAGAAGCTAATGATCAAGGATGATGAGACATTACAAGGTTGATCCATGGGGCGGGGCCAAGCTGCAGTGCACCATGGGTAATAAGGCTTGAAACTTCACAAAATTCAAGTACGGTAATACGTAGCTATTTTACATTGTATCTCCATCTTATCAGTTGGGCTTGCAGATTGTCCTACATGTCCTACAATGTTCATAGTTGCACAAAACCATGTATCAAAGCATCTACGAACTTTTTTTTAGCTTTCTGAAGGATAAAATTTCATCATTATTATTTCGGGGAGTGTCGGTAATATGTGGCCCTAAGCTGTGCCGTCCTTACGCATCGTAACAGATCCTCCGCGTTAACAGATCCTCCGCGTTAACAGATCCTCCGCGTTAACAGATCCTCCGTTCCTAATCGTAAAAACTACAGCATCATTGGAAAATTATGTATTTAATATTCTCCAGTTTCAACAACATCGTTCCGTATAAGAAAGTTTAGGTAATTTTCTGTCCAAGCCAAGGTACCTAATTCACGCGAGTCGGACGCCACAATTAGCTACTTATGCTTCTGTAACGCACGCAGCGTATATGTAAGTGGCTGATGTTTTTTTTTTTTGTTTTACCGAGCAATTGTATGGCTTGTGCGTATTATTGATAGACTTTTGTTTTCATATTACTTCGCCAGAACGCAAGTAATTTGTTTCTCTGATGATTTTATGTTTTCCAAATCAATCTTAGTAAAACGTTTTTGTATCGCGGCGTTTAATCATAGGCATCTGAACCATTTTTTTGTTGCAACGGTTTGAAATTCTAGGGGATAGCAGGTCATGGGTAGAAGACATGAATAAATCGAATACATGAAGCTTTTCAACCATTTGATTCCATCTTCAGAATGCCTTATTACGCTTGATAAAACTCAGTGGATTGATTGTATTTTAAAGACGATAAACTTGACTGCAAAAGTGCTGCAGACACATGCGGGCATTTGCCGGCTTGAATTCCTCTGATCTTTGAACAGCCTTTAACTAACGTTCTTTAAAAGTTTTATCCTTCAGAATGTTAAAAAAAGTTTGTAGATGCTTTGACACATGTTTCTGTACAACTATAAACATTGTAGGACACTCTGGAGGCCCAAATGAAATGATGGAGAAACAATGTAAATTATCTGCGTATAACTGTACTTGAATTTTTTGCCGGCACAAGCCTCATTACCCATGGTGCACTGCAGCTTGGCCCCGCCCGTGGGTTAACCTTGTAAGTCTCATCATCCTTGGCTGGTGACGCGTGTGACCACTATATGGGCAATAGCCGCAGGAGTGGACGGACAAATAGTGTGCGCTCAGTATTACCTATTATTTACGGAAGCAAAGAAGATAGTGTTGTTGACCGACCCAACGGGTCATGGGCCGTCTATAGGTAGACTAGATACTATACATATAACACCTAATTGGTTGTTACCGTGCACACAGTTTTCGCTATTAGACATAGGGAATAAACTGAGAAGTGCTCAGAAAGGTTTTAGGATAGGATAGGTTTTGCTGTTTTAGGATAGGTTTTTAGGGGTCACGGACAGTAATATATTTTTTGGTTTGTAGGTATCGGGTCTCACTCTTAAAGAAATAGGCGACAAATAAACCAGGTTGCAGATTTTGCAATTAGGTTGCGTTTTCATGGAGAGCGATGACCAAGTTAGAAAAATGGGGAGAGTGGATTCTTTATTCCGTTATCTCAATGCCCTTCATGCTTAAAACACTTCTTGAAGTCGAAACTATAAAGATATTACAGCTTCTCTTAGCAGGGCCATTCATTCTGATTTTTATAACTTTCACCACACATTGAAACATAGGTAGGCCTATGTTTCCTCTTAGTTTACGACGTGTAAATTCAGTACCTAGCTGATCAACGAACTTAGGGCGGACGAAGCGACGATTTTCCAAGCGTGAAGTAGACACAATTATTTCTCTCGGCTTTCTGTCTTCCTTAGACGGAGCTGTTTTCGCTTCAACGCAAAACCTTCGATGTACTGAAGGTAAATTCGGTAGGTTGGATACGCGGTGGGAAATTTATCTAACTTCATTAATGGTTTGCTGCTCGCTGATGGAAGATTTTTCCGCATGTGACCCAAGGTGCGCTTCTTGATGAATTGAATTATCTTCCATGACAACTTGAGGCGGCTGTTGTAGCGTATCCCTCGGAAGCATATTAGTGACAGGCATATTAAATGCAACGGGTTGTATCGAATTATTCCCTCTAAATTCCGACTGCTCAGGCACTCTGGTGTTTACTGGTAAATATTACTCAGGTGTGTTTAAGGCTTCACTACAGTTGTCGAATATATGGTAAGTGTAGAAAATAATAAGTTAGTCCCCGAGAAATTCAATTGATGCTGCAGTTGAATGTGTGATAAAAAGAAAGGATGAATATGCATGAGATGCAATGGGAGGAATATAGGCTAGGCTACATGAGGCACTTTGAGTTTGTATGACGAGCGTTAGGTTAAGGCCGCCCTGTCACATTACGACGATTTAGCCAAATCGTATGCCCGACGTTAGCAAGTACGCTGGTGTACGTTGAATAAGTTACGGGTAAGTTTTTTAACGCTAAGAGCGCGCTGCAACACGCCGACATAGGTACGTTGCAGCAAGTCGACCTCGTCCAAATTTTCAACATGTTCAAAATTTGTCGACGTAAGTCAACGTATGCTACATGCGTTCCGTGTACGTGGGAAATAAGTTACGCGATCGGTGATGCCGTTTCACTCACGTTATGTGTAAGCTCCTCACAAGTCGTAATACGTCGAGATAACATCAAGCGTACCAAGACGTTTTGACCCCTGGAATTTTGGAAAGCGTAAAAAAATAGCTAATAGCTGAATATCTGGTAACGACAAATGCCATATGCAATTTACCCTCAAGCAATATTGCGTTAGTTGGTCTATCCACCCAGAAAAACACACAAAAAAAGAAGTGAACCATCATCACAATCTTTTTCAGCCGTTCCTTGAAAACTTTCGGAGGCATGATTGAGAAGAATTTGATGCTGATGCTTCCATTACGATAACTAGACAGCTACTGCTTTGAATCGTCGCGAGTAATTAGGTATACGTCACGTGTCCGTCAGCCAATCGCTGCGCTGCGTTATTCAGATGCTAGAGCCGTCTGGTCTAGTTCATTTTTGCCCTTGCAGGGCAAAAATGAACTGGTGAGGAGAATTATCGAAGAAAGGCTTGAAGATGACGATGAGTGGGGAAGAAGGGTGACTGAGTATGCTGCAATGATTGGAAGAGGACCACACTCCCTTGGGTCTGTGACAGCTGGAGATGTGAAAGAGCAAGTACAGAAGCTGGATGAGAGAAAATTGAAAGAAGAGTTGGCCCAGAAGTCCACATTGACTATATACCAAGAGAGTAAGGCTGCGTTTGGCGATGAAATGGTGTACTGTAATGACCCCCAGTCTGTGGTTTACTCCAGAGCCCGTGCAAACTGCTTGCCTTTGCAGGGAAGGAAGAGGAGCTGTTGGGAGGATGGTTTGTGCAAGCTTTGCCAGCAAGAGGACGAAGATCTTTACCACTTTCTGATTGTGTGTGCTGCTCTGAATGCCAAGAAGACGTCACTATCATTTTTGAGGATGAGAACCGATGAGACGTGTAAGTTGTTTTTGAGAAGACTATTGTTTGAGGAGCAGGAGGTGGATGGGAAGAAGAGAGAAATTTATGCCTTGTGGATAGAGAGGGAGCGCCCACTGAAGGATGTCTGATGAGAATGGACTAAGACCCCCGAAGAAGGTGTTATCCGATGCCGAGGATAGTCCTTCAACTTCATCGCATCGCATCGTTGGACATAGATTTGCCCTACGTCGTTAACGCCGGCAACACGCCCAAATACGTTACACGTAAGTTGTCTGTAATTAATATCATCGCTCTGTATGCGTTACTAATACGTCCTGTATATATACGTTCAACTCGTTATGAGCGCGCTAGTTACACGCCCCAAAATGAAAAATACGTCGAGAGTTCAACGTACGTCATCACAACTTTCAAATCAGGCAACGCCGGCTAAATCGTCGTAGTGTGACAGGGCCTTTAGAAGTGCAGCGCAAAGTACGTAGGTAATTTAGATGGGACGCATTAGGTGAGTTGAGGAGCATTAGGTTACAGGAGTGTTTGGTTATGCGATTTGCTTCGTGAGAGATATCAGCTTTGGGTTTCATGATTGATGGTAGATTAGACACGGAATAGTGTAGACGGACTACGTTTTGTTGACGGAATTCGGCGTAGGATAAGTGATGAGCGTTAGTTTAAATGGGGAGGGTTACAGTAGAAGATCTGGATTAGGTCGAAATAAGAAGTCGTAACAGGGCAGCTTAGTTCCTTGGTACATTTTATAACGTACAGACATTCGTTAGGAGTAGAATTCCCTTGGGTTATAATTTTACGTGTTTTTGGACTTTCTTCAACCCTTCTTCTACTGTTCACAACCCACCGTTCACTCTATCAATAACATGGGCTGCTGTTAAGCTATATGAAGTGGGTAGATATGGTATTACATGTAATACAATACAGTACCACTTAAGATTGGGTGTTCACACTTCACGATTTTTCATGAAAATATATTTTCCATTTATGTATTTTCCATTTATATATATACATATTTTATGTACGTACTATGTGGCCCATGCCGTCATTATAAATGACGGCAAAAAATTAACACTTCACCAAAACCTTCGCCGTCTTTTGGGCTTCCTCATTTTTCCCCTATCTAAAACTGAAGAAAAAGATTGCAAGGTACCCAACTTTTTTTTTTTCGCCGAAGAAAAAGATTGCAAGGTAGCCACCCTACTTTTTTTTACATTTTGAAATCTGAATTTTCTCCTATCTTATTCCCATAGAGCGTGACAGGAAAGATATAAATAAATTAATAAATAAAAACACGACGTGAATTATTATATAGTACTGATTAAAATTTCCGCGAAGTTTTGAATCGGTGAGAATTGAACAATGAAGTATCGAGGGAACACTATTGTATATGCGCAGCGCATGTGGCATTGCCAGAAGTGCCTTGAGTTAGCCTTGCATCTTTCTTCATTTGCAACGGGCCTCTTCAGAAGATGAATTTTCTCCTTTCTCACCCTTCAATTTGGAACTGATGGACAACCAAACGAGCAGTCAACCAACAAACTGTGTATTATAGTAGTGGATTTATCATTATATAATAAATGCCTATATAATTAATATTGATCTATTGTTTGAGTAAACTTTTGGCACACCAACACTTTCCCTTAGCTATATCAAAACATTTTACTTCGCTTACTTCATAAGCAGCCAAACTGACATTGTTCTCTCTTTACCGTGTGGTGAAAAAAGTCTTCGCAGGAATAGGCATCTGTGAAAAGACTAGCTGTTGTCGTAGGGGAATCAGATTTAGTACTGTCTCTACGAGGAAATAAATTCCAGCTTTGTATTCATTGCAGATGTCAAACATTGAAATTTGTGGTCTGGTAGTATCGGGAGATGGCGCAGGGAAGGGCGTGCGCCACAGTATCCTCAAGATTCCACCCGATCTGCAAGTCTCAGGCGGCACAGGGTCAGGAAAGGACTACTACAACATCGCCATGGTTGACGTGTCGGCCTCGATGCACGCCGTTTGGCCTCACGTCTACCTGACATGGAACCAATTTGTTTCGCCCGTTCTGACAGGTTTGGTCCTAGATTGCTCTTTTCGAGTCATAAATGTGTTCCTGTGCGCTGTTACGAAGGTGAGGCACCAATCAGTTACTTTCGTTGAAAGTCCTGTACCGTCAGTGTTGTGCGTGAGTCTGGTTGTGCCTAGTGCGTAAATAAAAAATTAACTTGCTCCTAATCCTACTCTTGCACATATCATCGGGTTGAATTCCTACCTCGTGCGAAGGAAAGAGGTTCAACGTGAATTTCTGAGATCGTATCACATAATTTTTTTTCTTTCCGCCATTGTTTACAGATTGCACTGAATTAAATTATCAGTTCGTTCGTTTGTCACAGTTTTTAATTTTATGCTTGTTAGCACAATAACTAAAAAAATAATGAATGGATCTTTATGAAATCTATAGGGGTTGTTAGTAATGTTGAAAGACATAAATGGACTCATGTTGTCATAACGTTTGTTAGCAGCATACTAACTCAAAAATTTATGAACGGATCTTCAAGAAAATTGCGCAAGCTGGTATTACTATCAAAAGGCACAAATGATTAGATTTTAGCGTTTTACAAAAAAAATATGGTTTCAGAACCAATGTGAATCTTTTGCTACCGTTGCCTCGCTTGGCGGAGGTATGCGCTCTCAGAGTGCTCTAGTTATGAAACTGTGTTGCCGTGTTGGAGAACGTATTTGTGAGTGTTTCTTGGATTATGAAGCTCGATGTGCGTACCTCCTGTAAATGAACTAACGGTTCTCTTTGTGACCTTTTGTTTTAACACTGCTGCATATCTAGGCTAAAGAGAATCGAAACACGGCTGCGTCTCTCCATATTTTTCCGGTCACGTTGCCGCACCAGTTAAAACGCCTTCGGTTTGTCCTCTATTATGCTACCTATAAAAAAAATCTTACCCCCTCTTGCGGTTTTTCTGGCATCCGAAAAAAACCTCGGGGGAGGGGGAACTCCCTGCTTTCTCTTGAAGTAATTTTTGAGAGTTCTATTTATTTGAATACAGCATACCTATTTAAGTAAACTAAACGGTATAACTAAACGGTATCGTGCTAAACTAAATTGGGCCTAGTACTTGCATCATTCAGTTGCATGTGCGAACGTGGGTTATAACAACCTCTGAAGAGGTTATGTGAGGTTAAGTTATGTTTAGTTATGTGAGCCTAGGTTAGGTCAGCTTAGGTTAGGTCAGCTCAAGTGAGGTAAGTTTAGGTTAGATGAAGTTAGGTTGGGCTAGGTGAGTTTAGGCTAGGCTATGTGCATAGTAGGCCTTTTATTTGTATTTTGGACTTGTTGGTGAGGAAAAAATCGAGTTGCTACTGTATATCGGGTTAGGTCTATGCAGAAAGCGAAAAGCGTAACGGGAAGTCTCACGAGAGACGAACACCAAAAAGTGACGTCATCAATGACGATAACATCGGCTGAGCAGCCAATGAGTATTTTAATCAATTTAGGTTGAAAAATCGTCGTCATTTGCGAATTACATCCCTTAAGCACATAAATAACGAAGAGAATATTTACTAATTGAACAATAAACAATAATAAATAAAAAATTACAGAAGATCGAGGCTTGTGGAAGCTTTCACAGCGCTAGAGGCAAAATCGAGGGCGGTATGGCCCCCTGATTTATCTTTTTCGAAGTGAAGCCTTCTTTACGTTTCATATTCCGTTACAGTGCTCTTCACAAAACATTTAAACATTTCGCCGTATTTGTTCCATTTAATTCATTCAATCCCTCGCTCATGACTTGCCAGCTACTTGAGTTGCACCTGTGCATAAAAGGCAGTCAAATGATTGTTGTCAAGTGCGGATAGTTTGAACAATAACTGTTCCCATGGCTTTTCTGGCGTCAAGAATAGAACACTGCGTACGTTTTTGGTTAGGCTGGGTTTAAGAACCCAACTTACGAAAGCCAGAGGTTCGACCCTCAACTACTTCGACTCGTCGATGTGACGTCATTTGGTTCCATGCGGTCACCGCTGAATTATATTTTAGTCGCATTGAGTCCTCCCGTTACACTCTTTGCTTCATAGGCCTATCGGACAAAAATTACGTATAAACGAAACGTTAGGTTATTACACGAGGATTCCAATCTTTAGGCAAGGTTAGTTAGGTGGGCGAGGCCCGGCTTTCTCTAAATTGCAGCTATAATAAAACGTTCAGGTCACGTTTGCTGAGGTTAGGTCAGGTTTGATTAGGTCAGGTCAGGTTGGGTGAATTTAGGGAAGAAAAAGTGAGGTAGGGGTTAGGTTTAGGGGTTAGGGGGGGAATGGGTTAGGTTTAGTTTGGGGTGCTATACCTAATTAGGCTATGTTCACTTCAGGGGGCTCGTATATGACGTGTAGGTTACCTTAGCTAGGCCTAGGCTAATAGCTAGGCCTAGCTATTAGCTAGGCCTTCGGGACGTCTTTCGTGCCCACTTTGCTCCCTTCCCGACATTTTACTCCTAGTTGCTCATGCTTTATTCTGTTCTTCCTCTTCTTTCCAGACTTGCTGTTCTCATGCGCGTTGATCCTGTGTGGGAACACCTTCGTGCATGGGTTCCTCGTTTCTACCTAGACACTATATTATGTCTCTTGTTCTTTCCCGTATGACATCGTTCCGCTTGGAGGCTTAAGCTTTCAGACTTTAACTAAGTGTAGCTACGCTCTGTTCAATTAGGGAAAGCTAGAATAGGTTAGGGTTGGTTTCGCTAGGATAGGGTAGATAAATATAGTACAGAATAATTTAACTCATTTTAAAATAACTCGCTTCAAAATAACTAAGAACGGGCAATATTTGTAGCTACATTATGAGATAGACGGGGGCTTTTTTTCCTACGAGGGCTGTTTTTCGCGTGGCTTTTTACCTCCCGGGGCTTTTTTCCTATAGGTACCCGGTTTTCCCATAAAATGTGCCAATTGCAGAGTGTCGAATAGTTCTCTAAAAATCGAGTGGGTTTATGTTCGCAATGACGTTTACTTTTCAAAGTTGCTCAAACACGTTAACGTGGTTACGATC
>LQNS02278157.1:3428091-3442157 GCA_001587735.2 Parhyale hawaiensis
CAGCCACATTTTTGGCTTTCAGCTCATCAAGTGGGAACCGGCCTTTACTTATGCTAGGAAGTGCTACCAAATAACTTCTCTAAATGGACTCAGCCTAAATATAGGTGGTAAAACGTTAACTTAAAGAATGAAAGTTATAAAAGTTAACTAAAAGCTAGATACTAAAATGAATTACAGGAAATCTTATATACGCGGTCAAACGATAGAATAGTAGGTGCGCATTTGTCTGTGTGAGCATTTGTCGTGTGCGCTTTTGTCAATGTGCGCATTTGTCCGTGTGCGGTTTCGTCGTGTGCGCTTTTGTCATTGTGAGCATTTGTCGTGTGTGCTTTTGTCATGGAACCGAATTACAAACACCCGAACGAAGACATGGCAACATATCAACCATCTGACGCAGATGCTGTAGCTATGGCAAACGTCGGTCCGTCCTCCTCGTAAAAGTTCAGATCATATGAGTGGCGTTGCGAAGAAAGATTTTTTCATCTCTGACAGGATATCGAATTATTTCGAGTGGAATGAGGATGCATAGAGTGATCGATCGCCACAACCCCTCCAGACTTAACCTGTCCGGAAATTCAGGGGAGTGCGTAGGTTTCACCCGCTTTGAATCCTGTTCTAGGTGTTAGCTCTAATCCGATTACGTTCGAAAAAGCCAAAATAGTTCGTTTTTAAAAGAACTGCACTTTCGGGTCGTATCAAGATTAATCACTCCGAAATCATAATACCTAATCCTCGATTCAAAAAGACGCAACCAACGCTCCTATATGTAGTAAGTCCGATGAGGTAAGCCTAACTTGATTTCACGTCGGCAACCGACGGCGCCTTTACTTTTCGCCCACGAGTTATGAGTTTAAGTGCGCTGTGCCAAAAGATTTAGTTTTCAGAGCGTGCTTACACGGTAGTCAAAAGAACGAGTTTTGTCATCTCCGTGACAGAATGCGTTGATGGGTGAATTTGAAGAGTGCACACTTGCAACGAATTTTGAGTAATAATTCCCTCGAGAACCATAGCTATCGAGAAAAAATATAGCTAGGTAACTAAAAATGGGGCGTGGCTCCTTGCAACGATGGAGCTAAATTGTCTGAACGGTTTGTTGAGCGCTCGTAAAGAAAACTTATTTCAATAAAAAAGACGCAAAAATATTAGAAAAAAGTGTAAAAACAAAAAATTAACCGTCAGTTCAGTTTGCTCAAAAAGTGCCGTTAGTTAAGTCTTGGGCATCTGTTCAAACAAAAAGGGAATTACAAGTTAAGGTTCTCTGCACGAGTGTGCTACATCAACACAGTCGGAGGAGATGACGAAACTCGTTTTTTGAACTAGCGTGTGTACAATCTATTATATATAGACACTTATTCTTGGGCGCATTACCGCTAACTGAAAGAAGAGTAATATCATTAGTACCTAATATTAAAGAATAGGTATGAACAAAGCAGCTGAGTTTCAACCTTGTTCTGGCAATAGAAATCATTACCCATTACCCTGCCAATTACTCTGAGCAAATTGAAAAATAGTTTTAACGAAATTAGATAAAACTGAAGCAATCTGAGAGCGGATGCCTACTCCAACTAAGCAAGGTAATGTTAACGAAAATTTCAAATTAAATGGGTCTTAAATTTGGATTTCTTCTTCGTCATCGCCAAAGTTTGGTTAGCTGTGCCTCATGATACTAATAACAGCTTTTGTAGTTTTCATGAAGATTCGTTAGTAACGTTCCGAGCAGGTTCCGTCAGACATCAGTCAAAAACACAAATGGACAAACCTACCATAACCAGATTTAGGTCCTTCGCTTTTTTTAACGTTACTAACGATTCCTGAAGATTTCATGAGGATTCACTGATAACTTTTTGAGTTATACGTCTGACAAACATTAACTCAAACAGCTTTTTGGGATTTCCCGGTGTTGCAAGATGCTTCATTTGGGTGGTATTACCTGTCCGTGGGAGCTCAAACATGAAGTTTTATTATTAATAATAACAAACAGACAAAAATAGACAAACATACAAACGGAAAGTACCTAGATCAACACAAAAATTTGGTTATTTGCTCCCAGTAATAACCCTAACAACAAGTTTCATTAATATTGGAGCATAACTTATTAGTAAGGCTACCCAGAAAAAAAAAAGAGGCAGACAAACAAATAGCAGCCAGTTGAATGGATCTTCATCAAAAGTTAATTTTTGTTCCAACTAACAATCCCCGTAATTTCGAAAACCCCGTTCATACCTTTTTCAGTTATCTTGCTGAGACTCCCAAACCTATAGACAAAGCGACAAACTTGACAAACCTCCTTGACTGAGATAATTATGAAGCAAAATTGAACGTTGTACTGCATCTACTGTGAATCAGATGCAATAATAAAAGTTTATCACAAAAATAATATCTCTTGAATGCTAGTATAGAGAAGACCAGGACTTAGAGGAATAAGGGAATCAGGGCTGCCGATTAAAGGTAGATGAGCTCAGATTACCGATAGAATTCGATAAATTGGGCCAAAATCAAATACTGCTCACCGGTAGGTGTTTGTGCGCACTAGGCGGCATAGTTTCGAACCATCAGGAGTACTGTATTTCTAAGTTAGCAGTAATTAAGCCGCGTCTACACCACGATCTTTTCAGTGATCACAAATACAAGAATCGACGATCAAAATCACAAACAATTTCGTCGCCTTGTCCCAACGGCATCAGAAACAGAAGCCACGAACACTCCAAGGTCACTTTAAACGAATTCAGCATTTAATTACTATTAGTCGATATTGCACCCTCACATCAACGGTCAGATATTTATTGTGATTGTTGATGCTGATTGGCGGGTAAAACTTGATATATACTGGTAAAAAGTATAGCTAAAAATTCATTCCCAGGCATGCATACGATAGAACAACAATTTCTCATTTTTATTTACCTTAAATTTATCGCATTTCTATTGCAATTCACCCGGTGTACATCCGTTTATTCCTTTAAAACGGAACTCTTACTTCATTGTAGCTTTTACTAATGAAAAAAAGAAAGTACAGACGTAATTTGAGGAATATGCTACAGTTATTACTAATTGGCAACACATAGTTGCCAAATGCTTCCCGCAGTACAGAAGTTCGAATCAAACATAAACAAAATTTGCTAAGCGGGCAAATTTATATAAAAAATTATTCTTTAACTACTAAATAATATATTTAAAATAGATACATCTATTTACTGAGCGAAATATAGTTTGCTAACTTTTTGTGATCGTGATTGGTGACCGTGATCGTTGGCGATCAAGAATCACAAACTTTGAAGGCTAGCCGCGTGTGTTTGGCGATCAAAATCTTCCGTGATCACAAATGTCGACGAAAAAAATCGTCGTGTAGACGCGGCAGAAGTGTGTAGGCTAACTGCTCTTTGCTTCCTGAATGTAACGCTTTTTGCTTCCTAGTTTTTAGTGTCTTTGGAGTCTCAGCCAACACAAACTGGGTAAAACACGCCTTTACAGAATGTCACTTGACTCATTTTAGAGGCAAAGATGTTGCGAATTGAATTCTGAAGTCTATAGGTCTAGCTACTTCTTCACTAAATTGGCAATCCGGAAGGAAGTGATCACAAGTTATGTAAGTACACGAAGTTATCACAGATATCTGCAGTGAAGAATGCCACTACCTCCGACAAGTCCGTAAGACCCGCACTGATATGAAATTCTTGAAAAGTAGGCTAGGAGGAAAAGATAGGAATGAGTGTAGCTATGTCTACAACGCTAGATTTTGCCTTACCTTTTAAAGAGAAGGCTGCACACTGCAGCGGCCAGACCTGCCACAATTTCCTACACTCAGCTCTGCTGTCACGCAAAATGGTATGCAAAATCAGGCAGAGACATATAAGCAACAGTAAACCTGCAACGCAACACACTCGTTTAAATAGACTTCGACACTGACTGATTCAAATTTCAGACTGAGCGTGGCTGCCGTGGCAGCGACGGGCACAGTACAGTGAATTTACTCAACTGTGCTGCCACTGAGAATTCCCAAGGTTCACTCTTGAAAAATCCCAAAGTTTGAAAAAAATCCCAAATTTTTATAAAATGCCAGTATATATGCTTCAATTTTGAAAAGTCTTTAAATTACTGTCCATAGACCTCTACAAAGAAGAGAAAACAATTCCTCACGTCTCTTCTCGCATTTTCTGTCTACAGTATCTACAGTTTCCCCTTATTTTATTAAAAAAATTATAGCCATCGGGTCTGGTAAGTTTGAGCATTGTATGTTGCACATTGTTTTGCAAGTAACTTGTTTTTAACAGCTTCGACTTTAATGGCATATTGTTCTTTCATTTTAATGTAGCTTGAGAAAAATTTTCATAGCCCATGCCGAAGAATACGGGAAACAGTATTAAATGTACATTCTAAAGTTGACAACAAACAGAACTAACTGTTAGCTAAACCATCTTTGATGTTTCTTAAGGAGCACCAATTAATATTTTTTTATACATTTGATTTCAAGTGCAACAAAGTTTTGGTTAAGCAAAAAAAAATAAATAAAAAATAAAAATAAAATAAAAAACTGAAGTATCGTTTGCATTAATAAAAGGAATACGATGTTCAGTAAAAATTCACTGACAAGTAGTTAGCTCTTTGCTATTTGTTTTAATTCTCCAGTTTTTATCTTGTGCAAAGACTGAGTTATGTCAACAGTTGCAGTTGAAAGTTATCTTTATGTCTAAGAGAACTTTTGCTGTTCAAGAAAGAAGATTGGTAAATATATTTTTTCGGCTTGAAGCGACGGCGCTTGCTGTAACTTGTAGCTATGTTTTGTGAATTAGCCAATCTGCAAATTCTAAATTACATAGCCAAGCGCTTTAAGAACTTTGTTAAAACTTTTTTCTTTTGTGGTGTTTCCCTTGTTATTCGCGGGTCTTTCAACTGTACACACTATAAAATCAACATGCACATGTCGCAAAAGGTTAGTATCTCAGAGCTCGTTGACTTGAAGTAATTAAAATGTGAAATTCAATGTAACTATATCGAATGGCTAAAATGTAATGCTCCCTTTTGAGGCAACACCACAGTACAGTAAAGGGCAACGCATCGCGGGACTTCCGTTTGTGCGTTTCTAGTGAAGAGCTCACGAGTACTTGATTGCGTTCGCCAAGAATCAGAAAAATGTAAAAATTGAAATGTAAACATTAAAGCAAACTTTTTCGAACAACGAAAGGCCTCTCCGCTTCAGTCTGAATGGCTATGCATGAGTGTCGTTTTAGTTCTTTTCGATATGTCGGTTTTTGTTTTATTACGTGGTTGTGTTTCTTGGCTCATCCATGCTCAAGCTAGTACACATAAATTACTAACTCTGATGATGTACTGCTAGTCTGCTACGCAAGTCATCACTTGAGAGATCTAATTAGCAACTGAAGACTGTTGACAATGACAGTCTGACGGTGAAAACTGACGAATGACGACCCGGCACCTAAAAGAGCACACAAGAATCGAACGAGCGTAGAACGAGTTCGATACATATTATATTCACTGTAAGTTTCTTATCGGAAGCTATAATTTGTGCAGTCCTTATTCTTAATGATATCTACTTGTTAGCAGCCATAGGAATGAGCAAAATTTGTATATATATATAAAGTGTATAATATAAAAATATTTCTAAGATAGACTGATTTCAAAAGTATTTCCCAAAATTCCGAGCTCAAGACTGGAATCCCAAGTACTTGGGAAAAATCCCAAGGAACGGCTGCCCTGGACCGTCACTGAACTCCCTTACTTCCGCGAGCGCTATTGGTTGAGCGGCGCGACCTTGGCGAAGCTTGCCGCCGCCGCCCGATCGAACGAGAACGTAACGCGTTTGTTACAAAGTTTCTACAGTACCATAAGATGCATTTCTAAAACTGAAGTGTTTTACACGCTGTATGGATGTGAATAGGACCCTGTGATTCATTTACTCTTATTTCATATAGCCTACGTCATATACGGTATGTAATACTTCTTGCAATAAAAATAAGTACCAACATTCTCCTTGGTTAACTCATATGCAATAACCCAGCGTAATAAAACACATCCATAATCTCTGCATAGAAAAAGAAATAAATGAGAAGCGGACTGGTATCATCCATTGGGTCATGTTACATACGGAGACTGAGTCTGGGTTTTCGTTTCTTTGGTCGTCTTCCCCAAACAGTTAGTAGAATAACGAGATAGATCTAGATTATTATTCCTAAATTACACGACCAGGCTTCCACGGATACGTAAATGAAAACCAAACGAAGCATGGAGCTCCAGGTAGTGAAAAGCGCAATTGTAAAATCATGGAAAAATCCCAAGGAGTTATAGCTGAACTTATGAACGCGAAAACCGCTGCTCAAAGAGACTTGTCAGCATTAGGGCATTAGGGCAACGAAAATCCGCGTGTGGTGCAAACTGCCGCGTAGAAACAGTTGAGCAGTAACTGACGGTGCAACTACGTTTGAAAAGGCACTTTTTTTCATGACGATGATGATGTTGAACATTAACCTCCCCCGACCTCATTAAGTGCATGTTCGATTGGGCGCTTTAACGAAGCTTTCGAGGCCTGACTTGTTCGAAATTTCAGGTACGCGCCCTGGCTTCGCTCGTTGAATTGACTGTCATACATGACATTTAATTGGTTACTTCCGAGACTTCCAGGAGCTCCAGCTGCTGCGTAAATTAATACTGTGAGCAGGCTCAACGTAATCGCGTTGCTGCTTACCCTGGCAACAAGTTTCTAAGTGACGATTCCTAAGTTTTGAGCAAGTCAAGGCTCGAATGCCTAATTTTGGCGCTCAGTCAAAAGATATAAACTGTGAGGCTTTGGTACGTCAAATTTAACCCAAGTTACTTTAGCTTGGGTTAGATATTGCAGTCACGAAGAGGTTACGAATGAGCAAGTTATAAAATTCTCCTTGTTGTAAACTGTTGAGGCGTTGACAGTATATTTAATGTTCAGTGCGAGCTGGTCTCTGGGATGAAAATCAATTTGGTAATTAAATACATAAGCATCTCATGTCAACTATCACTGAACTATCTTTAAAAGTTTAATCACAATAGCCTTTATTTAAAACTTTACTCATATCGTCATATGCCGCTTTTCTTTGCATGAATGCAAAGGAAAACTAGTTGGCGTCTATATACAGTTTTCCAAATCGGTTTTAAGATACATTGAAGAGTGATACGTTCTCTTGAAGGGATTATTCAACTGATTTAGTTCAGCAGATTCGCGAGTTGTGGTGTATGCATCATGCATGTAACTTAAATTTACTTTAAATTCGAATACAAGTGCTGGATATACGTAATGCCAATCACAAAGAAATGCCATAGTTTCCCATAGAAATTTTCTGTAAATGATTCGTTTTCTCTGAATTATTCTAGGAAGAACCATTAGAAAACTGACGTCGCTGACTCACAACTCTGTTAAACTTTGAGTAAGACACCACTTTTTACAAAGCCGCCAGATAATTTAGTAGTTTTTCATGAATTTAAAAATACACTAAGGCCTCAGCCCACAACTAGCTACTATGGAAACTGACTTAATTTAGGAAAAGCGTACAAGAGTGACACAAGTGTTACTGTTGCTTAAAGTGTAGGATACTAAATCTTGTAATTCGGGATCTCACTTCACACGACAGCCTCTTTGGCTCCCTACTTGACACTCAATAGTCGAATATTTACTGAGGCCTTGAACACTTAGCTGCTGTTTGTGTATCTATTATCTGAGGATTTCTGTAAAATGTTGGACCCCACATCAACTTCCTATGCAAGTTATACATGAGCGTTTCAGATATATTTATTTGACATTATTTCTCCACAGACGGGAGGTGTTCTTGGATTATTATATTACAGCTTACATTAAAAAAATTGTGTGTACATTAATTTGTTAGAAATATTACAGCTATATATTCACAACCTAATCGACATGGCTCAGTGCCACCACATACCATTGCTCAATTGACCTGACCGAGGCGTTATCTCAATGGATTCTTAGTGGGAGCGCGCTCTTCGTTTTATTCTATATTAACAAAGATGATTATAATTGTAATGACGAACAAGTGAAAAAGTAAGATAAATGGAAAATGCAGTATTTGCTTCCCGAGGAAAGATCTACACGGCTTAATACTATTTCACCTGATTGCCTAAATACTATTACATATAAATTCAATGGAGTGATTTATTGGAGTGGATTAGCACTAAGAATGCTGTGGACCTTTCTGTTGTGTAAAAAGACACATTAAGGCATTCGGGTAGTGAATATTAGTTACGGGGAGCAAGAGATTATTCCGTTACCCCACCTCATTTTAAAGAAAATCTGATGACCGACGTACATGTTAGTCTTTTCAACGTGTTCACTCATCGATCCACTCGTCATAGTATGTTACTGTTTCAGTTCCATCAGGAGGTTGATGTGCAAGAGGGCATGCGCAACCCCACCACATCATATCCTTGAATCGATACACCAGCATAGCTATAACAAGATGCACTATCTACAGGCTATGCCACCACAGGGTGGCTGGTCACCGCAAATACTTGGGAGCAAATGCTGCTCGGGTCATTCAACTATAGAAGACAATAAAAAACGCACCTCTGCACCCCCAAACCCAGGCATTAGCAGTGCAGAACAGCCACACCAGGGAGGTATCCCACACCAACAATACCTATTAATCCCTACAAAACAAGCACGACTACCTACTCACACCTAAACCATGCTAGTTACTAGAGGAGCCCAAGTCAGTTAGGAAACTCCTTAATCAGTGTTAAAATCACCTAGCATACAAGCAGTGATAGGCACCGAATACTTTAAAGTATTTAAGTACTAATTACTAAATACATCTGTAAAATGTAATTAAATACTAAATACTAATTACATTTTTGAAATGTATTTAAATACTAAATACTTAAATACATGAATGTATTTAAATACTAGAGTAAATACATTGATTTTTTTCTTTTTTTTGGCACCAAAAGGCACTAACTCAGGTGTAAATTCGGTGTTCATGAATTATTGAATATTGATGTACTAGCACAATATGTGCCATTCTGAAAAAGTCGTAAGTAATACTCTAGAGTCTAGATAATATAAAAATAATTCAGAGGCGAGAGCTTCCAATTTAGCCCCTGATATCACTTCACTAGAGAATTGATTTAGCCTGTTTCAGCTTCCTGGTTTGCTTATGGACATTGAAAATTTAAACACCAGTTCATTGAAATGATTCAAGCAGACCAGATATAAAGTTTGTAGGATCGGAATACCGTCGTGTTTTAAGGACGTTGTCCCCCATAACTATGAAACATAACAGCCTTCAGTTCTGAGCCATAGCTCTTGATGAACTGTGATGAACTGCAGCCGTGCACTACTTTGAGCCAGTAAGCATAATAGCATCTTAAGAACGAACCAGTGCTTGTAAATCCATTGGGACGTGTCTTTCGTGCCCACTTCGTTTTTCCTTCCAAATTCATCGTCCTACTGATTATGCTCTGTTCTATTCTTCCTCTTCTTTCCCGACTTGCTGTTCCCAAGCGCGTGATTCGGATATGAGTTCCACGTTTCTGTTAATATTCTTCATGTCTTTTCTTTCTTTCTTTCTTTCTTTCTTTCTCCCTTTGGATCACGGTGCACACGGTTAGTAGGGAGGCTTAAAATAGGAGAATACTTCTACTACTGCTTGTGGATTTTCCACTAGGGGTGTGCGATCGTGCAATAACAGGATGCTTCAGTGGTAATGTCACTCATGGACTGCATAAGTTTGAGACTGTTGTCACGGGCGAGTTCTTCTGCTTCGCTTCTAAAGGCAGCATTCGGTGTTCGGATGCTGTTGTAGCGCTGTTGACCCTAACCATGGTGGGGATTGTCCGGGGCACAAATCATCATATAGGAGGTTCCATCGTTGGCGCCATAGCTCTTGACGATCTGTGATCGATTGATTCCATCCACGACTCTGGAGCTGAAAGCTAGGTCTCCTCAAGATTTTTTGGAGACCTTGCCAGAAGGCACATACTACATACCTATCTGCAGCAGTGGATGTTGGCTTCCTAGTTGGGATGTGCGGTCACGTTAACGTTATTATAACTGTTAGCTTTCTGCAGAAGTTAAGGCAAAGATCCCGTCGATTTGGTAGCGTCTTTTACACTTTCTATCAAGTTTTAAAGCATTAACTCATATCTGATTTTAAACGGAGACTTTCGAAAAGTTTGTCTAGCTCCGTAAAATGGAGCTTGCAGTCGTGATTAGGTTAGTTTTAACACATGTGAAGCGATTTAGAGAGAGAAGCGCGTGTACTTGAAATTCCGGACCAGTTTAACCTATAACGGCTCGACTAAATTCAACGATCAATTCTTAGTTTTGAAAAAATGTTATATGCAAATTACATTATACAGCTATGAAGGGAAACATACAGGCCGGCAAAGGAACAAAATATACAGTGTATAGAAAGTGATCCTATATTCCACTTAAACGTAGGCTCAGTAGTTCTTATACATGAAGCACAAATCAGGATAATGAAAGAAAAAATTCTTTTCTAAGTTCTATGCAAGTCAAGCCTTGTTGATTTACTTTGATCCTACTCTAAGGAGTCAGTCAATCGATGACACCTAAAATCTGGCCTTGAATTTACATATAAACAGAAAGTTCTAATTCCCACGATCAACTGCATACAACTCTCGCTCTGGACACTGCACAAATCATTTCGAGAAAATTAAGTGCGTAGCCTCATTAGAGTATGATCCCTTTTTTATTTTCGATCCGAAATGATATACACATACACTGCCCGGATAAAGTGTCATACAACTTCCGTAGCTTAGCTGTGTTTAGTTAAGCCAATAAGCCTCGACTTGTCCCTCTATTCAATTTTTGAAACTAGCACCAAGTTTTGAGTTTCGGATAATTCGGACATAACACTGTCTTACTCTGTTTTATGATTCAGGATTAAGTAATGTCCTGGGATTGACTTCATTAGCATTAGCGGGATATTAAAGTGTCGTGCCTGCTTGCCCAGCTAAGTTGGTGTGAATTCTTGTGAATCTCGGCCAGCTGCGTCAATGTACCGTACCTGACATTTACGTCCCAGTGAGGGTTCACTGTCCCAAGCACACCGGAGATGGTCTGAGGGTCTTATTAATCATTCAACCCTTCCGTCTCTGTCGTAACAGCTTCTACAATAATTGACAAGGGCCGCGCAGCCAACTGGAGCCTACTGGGCAATGCGCATGTATATCTGCAGAACCAACGAATGCATGCTGGCCTATTTGCGACAAATATGTTTCGCACACCTTTTACTTGTCCGAAGCTTCATACGAAAGCTTCGGCTTTGCCATTCATAATCGTGTTGCAAGTGTAATTAGGAACTCGATTTTCCCGACTATCGCTGAAAAGTCAATTTAACAACACCTAATAAAGTTTTGCCCGTTTCTCGAGTAGAGGAAGAAAGTTAAATGCTTAAAGCTCAAATCTTGCGGGTGAAACCAATGTGCATTGTTTCATTCCAACGGCAAATGTAAAACGCAAGTTGCAGTGCCGCATCCAAAAAATTATTAACATAGTTTACAAGCGCTGTCAGCCTATTCAAAAAAAAAAAAAAAAAACTTGAAGATATGCCATCGAGCTCTGTCGAAACGATCACTGATGCTTACGACACGGAATTAAAAGTTTTTAACCGGAAATGTTACATGCTGACCATTAAAATAGATGTAATAGCACCGTCTGCGGTGTTATTATCGGAGGGAATTCACGACCCAATTGTGGATCGGTTGCGCGATGTTTCTCTCTACGCTCTAGTGCCGGGTAGCATCCCGCAACCTAAGGCTCAGAGCACTTCGCGAATGATGTGCGCTGTTTTAGGCAGAGCGCGGTTTTGCTTTACATAGTCAATACAGCATTCAATTGCTATGCTGAACAGTGCCATAATCTATGCTTTACATTATTTTTATGTCGCAGTTTGTTAGCTCACCAGTTAAGCATTGTAAGAACTGAGGAAAGCAATACTGCCGAAGCCTTATATATTAGGCATATCTATTGTAGCTAACTGCAAGTCATTAATACATGACAAGAGCTGCGGGTATACGTACAAATACGAGAAATTTAGAAGTAAGGTGAAAAGCATTCAATGCAGAATGCACCGTAAAATAACAACTAAAGTAATACGAAATGTATTTAAAAAATATTAAATACATTGTATTTAAATACCCAAAAATGTAGTTAAATACAGCATTTAATTACATGTTTTCGAAAGTATTTGTAAATACATTTTTAAATAACAAAATATATTTAAATACGTATTTAAATACTGCCCATCACTGCATACAAGGCACTAATTCTCACCTCTGCAGCTTCCAAAACTCAGGCATTGCCAGTGTAGGATAACCAGACAAGGGAGGCATCCCACACCAGCGATACCTATTAATCCCTACAAAACAAACAAGAATACCTCGTACCTACTCTCACCAAAACAATGCTAGTTCCCACAGTGAAGCCCAAGTCAGTAAGGAAACTTCATAATCTGTGTTAAAATCATCTACCCCTAATAGCTACCTGTCTCCTACCCCACACTCTTGCCAGGTAGCTACTCCTTGACACACTCACTCGTCCTCACACTTGCAGCTCCATCACATCCAAGCATTCGAGTCAACCAATCCAGGCCCGTTCTTTCGTACACAACACCTTGTGAACCCAACTCTTCCAAGACCACTTGCATCATCATCTCTCTCCCCGGTGAAAATGCTACACACCCCAACATCAGATGCTCTACTCTTTCATCCTCACCCCAGTCACACATTTGGCACACACCACTTCCCATTTCATTCCACCGATAGGTGCGAGCATTCACACTGAGAGCCTGAGACCGTGCTTGGAAAAACAGGTCGCCACCTCCACTTTCATCATACCAATATTCATATTTTGGACATTATTTCTGTACCGTACTAGAGTTGACTTTTCTTCCATACTTCCTAGCCATTTATCCAGTCCATATATCTGCACTCGCCTATAAATTTCTTTCCTCCACTGCAGCACACGTACTCCAATTCAGACCTTCGCATACTTCCACAAGCACTCGCCACTCATCTTTCCCCAGTCCAGGTACCTGTTGTGCCCACCTAGCCTGCAGGCCACAAACATCAGCTGTACGTCTACACACTCTCCTTTCCCATTTGCTCTTGCGGACATTCCACAGGTGCACCTTCCTAGCCCATCTTCCACACATTCCAGTCGTACTTCATAGTTCAGTATAACCTCCATCATGCGTTCCATAAATGTGCTCCATCCTATATCCCCTCTGAATGCCTCTGTAGCTGTCCACCTTGGTGCACTGAGAGCTGCCCTAGCAACCTTTGTTTGTATCACTTCTAGTTTGCTGATTTCACTCTCATTCCATGGCACAACATCCATACCATACATTGCACTTGGTACAGCCACCACTTTCCAGATCTCTCCTAGAATTTCATACTTGCACGCCCTTAAAGCTATGGTTTCCTAGGAAAGCGGTGCCGCTTTATTACGGCCGTAACGTTACGGTGGATGACGTCACGAAAACTGTTTCATATTTTCGCGGGCACTGGTTTCCTAGAGAGCGGTGGACGTAAAGCCGCGTCTGCACGACGATCTTTTTCGTCGAAGTTTGTGATCGCGGAGAGATTTTGATCGCCAAACACACGCGGAGAGCCTTAGAAGTCCGTGATCTTTGATCGCCGACAGTGCTGGAAATCACGATCAAAAATCACGATCACAAAAAGATTGCAAACTATATTACGCTCTGTAAATAGTTGTATCTATTTTACAAATATTATTTAGTAATTAAAGCATAATTTTCTATTGAAATGTGCCCGTTTAGTTTAGTGAATTTTATTTATGTTTGATTCGAACTTCTGTACTGCGGGAAGCATTTGGCAACTATGTGTTGCCATTTAGTATTAACTGTAGCATATTTCTCATATTACGTCTGTATCTTTTTCTTTTCATTAGTAAAAGCTACAATGGAGCAAGAGTTCCGTTTTAAAGGAATAAACGGAAGTACACAGTGTGAATTGCAGTAGAAATTGAATAAATTTATAAATAAAAAATGAGAAATTATTGTTCTATCTTGTGCATTTCTGCA
>LQNS02278157.1:3453362-3469160 GCA_001587735.2 Parhyale hawaiensis
CCATGCACGAAGGTGTTCCCACACAGGATCAACGCGCATGGGAACAGCAAGTCGGGAAAGAAGAGGAAGAACAGAAAACAGTAAGATCAGTAGGAGTATGAAAGTGGAAGGAAGCAAAGTGGGCACGAAAGACAGATGTCCCGAAGGCCTAGCTATTGGCTAAGGTAACCTACTCAAAGCCCCTGGGGGCGCTACTCCCCATAACATAGGATGAACGAACCTAACTAAGCTAACCCTGCAGCATTTAAAGCATCACGTGAGATCACTACTGTGTATTTAAAGCACGTACTGTAGAATAGACCATGTAGGAGTACACTGATCATTTTAAGGGAGGTAGTTTAGACTAGAGATAAATACGAAAGAAAGCACCAAAGCGGCAACTAGGTACTCTGAATATCACAGTTTAAAAGCTTCAACTCCAGTTATACGAGCTGCTGACAATATAAGGTCAACAGCTGAGCTAAAACACAAACTGCAAGTTACAAAGGGAATCACGCTGTAATTCACGCACCCTTGCTTTCGAAATAAACACTGTACAGCGAACAGCTGAGCCAAATTCACATAAGCGGAGGTTACCCGTGCATGGGTTCCCCAATGTACTGGCGCTGCAGCTGCACCACGAGATTGTTGAGGAGCGGGGCGTCTCCTGCCGGCATGAGCGGTGGTTTCTTGCGCTGGTTTGTGCCAGCCTTGGATCGTGTCTGGATCTGCTGCACCATGGCGTCGCAGGTGTTGTCTGGGGCTGCAGTGGCCACCACCTGCACACAGGGGGAGAGGGAGATCAGGAGTAGTACGTGACACAAGCATACACAATGAATGACAGTCCAATACTCGCATTTGAACCCAGTTGACTACTTCATGCGAGCAAACGCTAAATAATTAGAACTTCGCCAACTTCAGCACCAGTGAAGGATATTATCGCTCGCACCTTACGGGACGTCTTATACTTATAGCCTCAAGTGAAAACCCATAATTCTAGTGGAAGACGGCATCCTAAGGCAGACCATGCATTGCTAAAAAGTGTTCCGTAGGAAAATGATTGTCTACCGATGTCCTCAAGATAATAGCACTGACGTGTACGTGCACACAAGAAATATTCAGGGCTTCATCTTCAATAGCGGCCGGATAGGCAGGTCAACCAGTATAAACACGGGTGGGTGGGTGTGGCCGTCTCTTCGTAATGGTCGGACTCCACTCGAGACGCGCTGCTGTATCTTGAGGGAGCCAAAAGCCTCCAGGGCGATGGCTGAGCTCGAGTGGAGCAAACTTCCACCACCATCCTCCTACCCGCTATGGGCCTCGGGTTTGGAGGGTCACCGCACCCAAGGCTGGTTTCGGTCACCCGGGCAACCTACTTTATCACCCGACAGATTTGTTTCCTCACGGGCAGTGACAGACCGGCGACCCCTGCCTAAGTCACTCTCCTCACGACTGTGCTGTGCGTATGCAGACGGCCCAGATACTGTCGACAGGGTTTTAACCAGGCAAAGAAGGCGTTTAGACCATGAGGCTCATAGAGCAGACTAGTGACCGACGTGGTTGATGAGGCACATGGAATGCGATATTGGTTCAAATATCGCAAAGTAGCTATATGTTTCAAAGTCCATCAACGGATTGTTCGTTTCTATTTAATTCATAAATTAACGTTGAACGATATTGCATTAGAATAATATCTCTGAGGCTAACTCACAACAAAGTATATAATTACGTCAAAGCTATAACCGTGACGAAATGAGTAGTAGCGAGGTACTTTTAAATAAACCTCTCTCATTAAAAGCAGTTCTCTGACTGCAAACGAAATTTCAGAGTACGAAAGCTGTGATCAATAGCAACGTATGAGGAACTTATTCAAATTCACGGTGAATTCCACACAAGAAATGAGAGAAAATCGAAGTTAGTAGCGCTGTGGGGAGGTTAACCCCTGAGAAGGTGACAGTAACAGCCTTGTAAGAAAAGCATTATGGAAGTTACCATATATGGTCACTGGTCCGTTAAAGGAACACATAATGGTCGAGAAGCTTCGGCTGGAGCTGTAATCTCCACTGCAGTGAATTATCTAAAATTTTAACAACCAAGCTTTATAGAATAACAGCTCGTCAGAGACGCTGAAGGCAACATGGGCAAGTATGCGGTGAATGTCTACGTCGAATTTCGCTCCCAAGACAAGGAAAACTTTGACTGTGGCCGTGATCTCACAGGCCCAAAACCTTTTCGCCAAGCGGGAGGAGCTGTAGTGTGCTAACACGACAAATAACTTTGAGCATTGCGTAGAAAAAAATCTGGTGCGCTTTTATCCATTAGGCAACCGACTCTCACTACTTGATAAACTTTCCTTGGCCTGAGATAGTACAGCTGCAGAGACTGAGGCTGACGCGATCCGTGCAACTTTGACTCTAGTGAACGCTCAAATGGCCAACTCGTTTTAAAAACTTGTTACCTCGTGACGCCCAAGTTAGTAAATAAGACTTAGTTTTCGTAAAAGCAAGGTTGCGGACAAGCAAGAAGTCCGAGGATTTAGGGTGGAGTCGGGACACCCACTGTTTCCAACAGCGGGGGTGAGGATAAACTAGTTTATTTTGACTATTGAAATTTGATGCAAAGCATAATTTCAAAAGTAAAAAATTCTCTGTTCCAAATGGTGAAAATTATTGAAAATTTCACTACAAATGTAACAATAAAAGCAATCTTTAGCTCGACTAGACTATAATTTTGGTAATGAATTTGTGATGACTCGGGACGCCATTCTTGTCAATGTTGATTAAAGGAAGGAGTCGGTTTCAGGCTCCTCGGAATACCAGGAGACGGATACATAGTAGCCAGAGTCGGACATTACACCCTCCGACTCCGCACCAAGAGTACAAAAAAGTACAGTAGTGCAGGCCGGGGCCCGTTACGCACCGCACAAGCGCTACAGGACTAGCTAATTCACAAGAGGCGGGTATGCAGTGGGATCAATCTCACAGTTATGGCTATAGCCGCCACCTCATAGCGATGGAGGTTATCTGCCTTAACCCGACACTACCTGCTGACTTAACCTGCTTAACACTACCGCAAACATGCCATGGTCATACCTACAAAACTCTATGATTACCTCCGCCAAGGAGGTTGTTTGTTATTTTGTCCGTCTGTTTGTCACCACGATAATTCATAAAGTTATAGACGGATTTTGATGAAATTTACACAGATTGTTAGGTATGTTAGGAGGAACAGATGATTAACTTTTGGTGAAGATCCGTCAATCCGTTTGTCTTCCTCATTTTTCTCAATGCCATAACTCAAAATGCTATGGACGGATTTTTATGAAATTTAAATGAGTTGTTAGGTAGGTATATCACGAAGAGTAAACGACCAAATTTTTGTGTTGATCCGTTTGTGTGTTTGTCGCTGTGTTTAATTTTACGCATGTAAGCGCAGTAACTAGCAAAGTTTTTTTGAATGGATCTTTACGAAACTTACAAGAATTGTTAATAATGTTAAAAGACATTATATTAGTATAAGAAGATTTAAAATTGCCCAAATAAGTACTAAGCTCTTCTAAGAGGAAAAGAAAGGGACATAAATTATGTCGATAGAAAAACGGGGAACCCATGCACGAAAATGTTCTCGCACAGGATCAACGCGCATGGGAACAGCAAGTCGGGAAAGAAGAGGAAGAAGAGACAACAGCAAGATCATTAAAGACATAAATGATTAAATTTTGGTGCAGATCGGTTGGTTCGTTTGTATGTTTGACATATGTTTGTCACAATGTTTGATAGCAGTATAACTCAAAAAGTTATGAACGGATCTTCAAAAAAATTGCTGACATTGTTAATACTATCAGAAGGCACAAATGCTAAGATTTTGGAGTTTAAACAAAGAAAACATTGTTTCAGAGTCGATTTGAATTTTAGTTACCGTTGCTTCACTTGGCGGAGATGTGCACTCTCAGAGTGCTCTAGTTTGAATTATAATATTACATGATCTTAACATTACCACCGTACTCACTCAATGAGCATTCCCACCAGATATTCGGTAACTACGTATCACGTATCATCTTCCGCGCATTAAAGCTCACAAGAATTATTTTATGACACGCTGTCATGAAGCTTTAGTTGAACACTGCACTACTTCTGGCAAGAAAAAAGTAGCAAAACGAGGACGAAGCGCTGCGTGAGATTAGTTAGAATGTTCCAATGAATACTTTTGCAGTGGCTCGCTAACGGCATAGTACCTCTGTCGTTAGCTCGATATACCCACAGCTTGCAGGGAGGGGTTTTACGGCTCCTGAAATGGAGGGTGCTCAGGATGCTTATATCTTATATAAGGACTCTGATCTTCCTTCTAAGGGCNTGAGTGTGACGACTCTGAACATGTCCTCCTGAACTGGAGTCGCCGATTGGCGGTGTGAGTTGCGGGCTAACGACAGAGGTACTATGCCGTTAGCGAGCCACTGCAAAATGAAGCGCAGTGGACAATGCGCTTCATATCTCACGCAGCGCTTCGGACATGTAAGTGTACTTCTTGCCATTAGATGAGTTTCTTACTTTACCATGAACAGTTGATAGTTTATTTGAAGTTTCTATTTGCTTGGAAAAGATTCATCAGTTCACCGTAAGGCCTACTTTCACAGACAAGCTCCGATAACGAAACTCAAAACTCACCAGGTGCAGAGTGTGGGGGTAGTCTTCACGCTTCCTCTCAGCCTCGATGTGGCAATTAAAGCGGCGGTTGGGCTTCAGGAACTGCGGGCATTGCTCAACGTGGCACGCGTTGCGGCACAGCCGGACGTCTTCACGGTACCTGCACAGCAGCGCAAGTGAGCACATGTACCAAGCTAGCGTTCATGTCCTTTAAAGCTGAATGCACACATGGTAGAACCAGGGCTGCGGAGTCGGATGGGTCCAGTCCGAGTTTCCGATCATGACTACCGGCTCCCACTAATGTCCGACACTGATCTGTAGCCTAGTCTACACGGACACCTCATCATCCACGCTTTAGACCACTCGTCTGCGGTGGGGGGAGGGAGGGCGGCACTTCACACGTGGCTACTTCATAGCCACTGGCATTGTTAAGTGAACCACTTGTAGGAAGCAGGGGGTTGCGGAGCATGAATCTACAGTCCGAATTCTACCCTAGAAAATCACTTTACGAAATATCAAAATTTTTAAAAAATCAATAACAATTTTTAGCCTTGAGTTGTAAATATAATGAAACTTATGTCACCTAGTACTGTTTTTGGTATAACCTATGCGTTAGCCAATCACTATGAGGACCTAGTCTAAATAGAGTCTTCCCTGATAGCTGATACTAATTTTATCTTTATAGCTACTTCAAAAGCCCACTAGATAATTTTAGATCCCAGATCATGCAAATATTAAAGAATTAGATCTATTGCATACGCCCGCAGAATATTATCGTCAGCTGAACGATGGTGTACATTTCTAATATTCAGTACTTAGTTTGTCTAGATGATTATTATTTATGAATTATAAACATACAAAAATTTAAGGTCCCATATAACATAGGTGATGCCAAATATTGTAAATATGAAAAAATACCTCTGTAGCTAAATATAAGTGCATATTTTGATAAAAAGTTTAAAAAAAACTTATGTCATGCTAAATGCTACTTGTATTAGTTCAAAGACACCTCTTGCAGCGAATTATTCGCACCCTGATAGAAAGTTTCAATTTTTTTTTTTTTTCACGAATCGTCCCATTTCTTAATTGGACAGTGACGAAGTCCGCCGACCGTAAACCAGAGTTCGATTCTAACGACTTAATATCCAGATTGACTTGGGATAGCGAGCACGTTTGCGATATTTCAGACGACTGCAAAATAGGGCATGCACCAGAATTTAGAATATTTTAAATAAAATACAACTTCAACTTCCCACGTCGCTGCTCCGTAAGAAGCACCTCAAACAGAAATGCTCACTTGTACACATCCTTGAAGTTGTCCACGCTGACGTTCACGCCCAGGGCGGAGGCTCTCGTGACGATCTCCTCTCTGGTGAGAGGCAGGGCAGGAGTTTCCTTGTGGATCTGATCGTAGCTGTCCTGCCAGCGCTGATCTGCCGCCTCCAATACCTGCGGTCAGAGAGCCACGTCAGCATACGATGCGTGAAATGGACACGCAAGACATAGGCAGGATTTCATCATAAAGGGAGGACCCATCATAATTGATGTGAGCCATCCACCCCGGTGGGCCTCCGGAGCTGAGGTCATTCATACACCTTCTGTAGAGAAACTAGAGCCTCTACACTGCTATCCATATAGAAATTAATCTAAGCCTCCCTATTCCACCATAAATTAGGTGTTCTACGAGAGGAAAAAGAAGAGATAGAATGTGCCGAGATAAATGTGGAACCTATGTACATGAGTTTGGTAGCACAGAATCTAGGCGCAAGTCGGACATGGAGGAAAAACAGCAGAAAGAACCACATGTAGGAAAATGCAACCTGAAAAGAAAAAAGTGGCCACAGAGGATCGACGTCCCGAAGGCCTAGGTAAGGCTTTATTATTATTTTAAGGGAGGAAAAGGAAGGGACATGTAGTGTGCAGACAGATTCGCGGAACTCACGCAAGAGTATAACAGGTGCAGATTTATTCTATGCAGTAGCTGCAAAAAAGTATAACGACGTTTGCATAGCTACGAATAGGTGACCCAAGCGTGAATGCGTCTGCATTTCCGTTAGCTACGTCTCGACCTCACAAGAAGAGTGAGGATTGCGAGGAGTACAATGTTGCCGTAGCCCGCGCTACACGTTACGAATATTTGTCGATCTCTGGGCTCATTCAGCGCCTGCATTGAGAGGTTAATTAAACGCACCGACGGTAAAGTTCCTCCTTACTCTATCACCAAAAGTGGACCTTAAGTAGCTCTGCTTCTACCACTGATGATGGTGCGGCGTGGGTTTCTCACGGAGGAAGGGAGCCATGCTATTGACCTCCCAGAAGGGGAATGTCGCTGACGCTCGCTACCGCCAATATTGGGGTCTCGAATTGAATAGCTTGTAGGCTCGGGTGCCACCTACACAGTACAACCTTCCATAAAGACTGTCCAGTTCAGATGCAGTCAAAGCACAGCTGGAGACTATTCTTGAGCCAGGATCCTTCCTCTGTTCAAACGCCTATCTCGAGGCACCAGAGTTGGGTTTTCTGAGGGGGTGTCCGGTGGTTGGGAGACCCGAGGTCACTAACTATCTGACTCTTGCTCTTAATATCTGCCGCATCAGACATTCCTCGATGTAGGAGGGTAAGGGTACGACTCCCATCTTCCATTGAAAGCCCTTTGATCAGCATTTGCAATACTTGTTGAGTAGGCTAGGTAGTTCATCGATAGCAGCAAGGCTGTAGCGTACACATGCGCCATTATGTTTGTCCTTCTAACAATACAGTACATACAGTCATCATCAAGTAGAGCGACAAAGAAGTTTGTTTACATATGCCACAATCAATGAAGAGAGTAGCTACGTACACAACTATATTCCACCACACATGTCAGTGAAGCTTTCTTGACAGTCGCAGGCTCCTCTGCAAAGGTAGCTGCCACTGTAGCGTGACCTCCTCGGTCACAATAGAAGTGACCGCAATGTTCGATTGCACTGAGCGGAGTGAATGACGACGCTTCACAACGTCTACGCCATTGCGAGAATAATAATATGGTACTGTATGAAAGAAAATTCAGTGTGCACCTCTCTCAGCACTTACTTCATCAAGCACACATCATTAAGTAAGCAGAATGACGACCTTACCGACGGCAGGAGGTTGGTCTTCAAGAAGTAGTCCTGCTCTGCCTGGAGCTTCTTAAGGATAGCGGCGCGGGCTTCCTCAGGAGCGGACAGCGGGCTGCTCATGCGCTCCTTGGACTGGCGGTACTGGAGAGCGTGCAGCAGGTACACGCACACCTGGGGGAGGGGGGTAAATTATCAAAGTCTCAGTAGGTCTCTTCAGGGTTACATTGTCAGGGAGAACACAAATGGTAGTCCATTCAGTTTCACGAGTGTAAGACGTTGAAATTTATCCATTCAACCAAGGTGACACAGGTTACTGTAATATATTGTATTTCTGGTGAGTGTGAGTTCTAATTGAGTTCATCACTATAAAAGTCCCGAATGAGATACACTTACACTAGAGGTACGACATCTAAAAAAAATTTCATGTAGACAACATAAGTTAATTAGAAGAAATGGAGCACACTACATATAGCTACTAGGCTGCCCATGCCTCTCAAGTAGGCCTTACAGCAAAATGATTAATCTTTTCCAAGCAACATAGAAACTGCAAATAAACTATCAACTGTTCATGGTAAAGCAAGAAACTAATGGCAAGAAGTACACTTGCATAAGTAGCTACGGGACAGTGGTACATTAGAAAATTAATGTTCGTCAAAATTAGGTAATTTTGGCGATCAAAAATTCAATGATCGTTGTCCACCAATAACCTCCACAAACGAATTTTCGTTTCGTTCTCATAAATACAATCCCTACATCAGCACAAACAGCTTACTTATTCGTCGAGCTCCCTCTAAACTCGTATGCACTTTCGCTTATCAGCCGTAGGGCCCACTTGCGATTTGGATTGGACAATCAAGTACCACTTACGTAGCTACCTACAACGTCGTCTCTGATGAAGTTTACTCAATGTTCGAGCCTCCCTATTTCCCTAAAATAGCGGATAAAGCAAGAAAGATGCAAAGGATATGGGTACACGTATTATGTCGAGAGAAACGTTTAACTCACAAGCGAGTACGATAACTATGTTCCCACGCTCCCTCAAAGCGCATGGAAACATCACGTGGGGAGACGAGAGGGAAAGAAGGACAAAGCAACATAAATGAGAGTATGAAATGGAGGGTTAGCAAAGAGGACACGAAGCAGAGGCGTCTAGAAAGCCTAACTCCCCCTAGAGAGCAGCGCTACTCCGCATAGCTAACACAGGATGGGCAAACTTATCCCTATGGCCCATACCCAGCTTGCTGACGAGTAGCTACTTCACAACTAAAATGTGCTCACTGATATCCGTAGATTTAAGACAATTCAAATTCTAGATGCGAAAATAGATATCCAGCAGATTTAAAAGCATGTAATGACTGCCCCATACAATGACAAAACCGCTGGTATAGGAAGAGGTGCGCAGCCTACTGCAGCTCTACATGCAAGTTCACACGATGGTGAAAAGTATGAGTTTCCTCAGCCACAGGTCGGAATGTTTTGATAGGCCGGTGTGAACACGGCTGCGGGTACACCAATACTGGGGCTGAAACGTCGGCGGTGCAGTTCAGTTCGCTCAGCAAGCGCCGTTCGTAAAGTTTCGGATATCTTTTCAAATTTTAAGGGAATTTTAATTCAAAACTCGTAGCATTTTTGTACTATTAAATGGACAGAGCAACGCATCCGGACACGGGGATAAGGAAACTCATTCTTTTGACCATAGCGTGTCGCCCTCTTAATTAATTAAGTAAGCTCACCATCTCGGGCGCGAATGCTTCGTCTATCTGCTGCTGTGTGAGCAGGGGCCTCACGCCCCCCTCTGCAGACGCCATCTCAGAGGCCCAGGCCTTCAGGTCTTCCCAGCCGAGGTGTCCTGCGCTGCCGCTGTTGCGCAGCCTCACAACCTGCCAGCGGTGACAGTATTAGTGCTGCTGGCACTGCACAACCTACCAGCGGTGACAGTATTAGTGCTGCTGGCACTGCACAACCTGCCAGCGGTGACAGTATTAGTGCTGCTGGCACTGCACAACCTACCAGCGGNCGTCTATCTGCTGCTGTGTGAGCAGGGGCCTCACGCCCCCCTCTGCAGAGGCCATCTCAGAGGCCCAGGCCTTCAGGTCCTCCCAGCCGAGGTGTCCTGCGCTGCCGCTGTTGCGCAGCCTCACAACCTGTCAGCGGTGACAGTATTAGTGCTGCTGGCACTGTGTCGTGTGTTACGACACAACATACCTAATATTACCACCAAAAACCAGCAACCAGCTACTACGCAGTTATCACAAGGTGGCAACCGGCAAGCGACGCCGGTCGAAAAGGGCGCAGCGGACCCGAGGGCGGCATCGATGACGTCAGGACGCCCTACTCCGTCCCACCAATAGGATTGCGTCCGAGGAACGCTTACCCTCGGAACGTCAAATTTGCATTTGTTCAGGTACACGTTTTGGACGATTGCGGCCAAACCAGGGCAAGCCGCCAACATTAATGTATGTGAATTTATAGTTAGGATATATATACAGAGCTGGGCAGTATCTAGATAGTAGATACTTTGTATCTAGATACTGTATCTAGATACTGTTTTGTATCTAAATGCTGTATCTAGATACTGTTTTGTATCTAAATGCTGTATCTAGATACTTATCAAATGTTGTATCTAAATGTAGTATCTAGATACTTTTTGCCTGTATCTAGATACAAGTATCTAGATACTTTTTTAGATACTTTTTAGATAATATTATATTATTCCTATTAATCATGCAGTACTGTTATTAGTCAAACACAAAGAAAAGCTTAATGCTGGCTTAATGCCAACAGTTGACTATTCCAGTGTTTCGCCAAACTGAAATTGAATTTCTTTGTGAAGTTGTAGAGGTTGTTAAGCTAGTAGCATTCGCTCTCGATCGGTTGCAAGGACAAAACAACTCATTTTATGGTGAACTCATACCTGCATTGCTTAACGTGGAGAGTAAGCTCCAATCAATTGAGTCAAAGGGTGTTTTAAGTACTGCACACCGCTGACTGATGCTCTTTTGAAAGGTTTGTATAAAAGATTTGGGAGCCTCCTCGGACTGAACACTCAAGATCCACTAGTTGTTGATGCCATCATTGCAACAACCTCTCATCCATATTTTAAATTGCGATGGCTTGAGCTGAAAAGCTCCTTGTGCGCAAAAGTAGATGAGGTCAAGAGGTTGGTCATTGCTGCAATGGAATCCGTCAGTGATCCTTCATCAGGAAAGAATAGTGCATCTTCTGATCATGATGAATTCTACCAGTTCTCCAAGCGAAAAAGGACTCGTACTTCATTCGAAATGACACTATCATTTTTGCAGGATCTTAAATTTGATTTAGAAATCTTAAAGCATCACAAGGCTGTTTAAAATGTATTCCTCAAATACAACACCACGTTACCTTCGTCTGCACCTGTAGAGAGACTTTTTTCACTTGGAGGTTTAACCCTGGCACCACGAAGAGGCTCTCTTTCAGATGCAATGTTTGAAAGCTCCATCCTTTTGAAATCAAGTAATTTCTGTAACTATAACTATGAGTAAAACCCTCTTCAGCCACATTTATCAGATGTGATAACCTTAATGTACGGAATGGTTTATATTTTTTTCAACACTGTATTAGTTTGTTTACCTGTTTTCCAACTTTCCTAGTGGGATTAAATACTTCAACGGAAATAACTTGTGGCATTTATAATTTTTTAGAAGCCTTCTTTTATTTTTTTATTAAAGATTTGCTTGGAACTGGGGTAAAATCCACCAAAATATACGGCCTAAATTATACTTTGCATTTGAATGTTATTGCAAAAAAGTCAATATACCTATTGACTATGAAACTTCAATGACATTGCCCATTTCTTTTTGAGACATGATATTTTATCAAAAATAAATGTGATAAACTATTGAGTCTCTTTGCCGGAAGTAATGTGCAACAGTCATTATTATTATTGTAATTACTAATCTACTATACAACAGTATTATAAAGGAACAGAATTGTATCCACTTGAATTATATGATCTTTAACCATATGAAGGAGTTAAACTACTAAATTCAGTTGTATAAATAAAAGTATCTAGAATTGTATCTATAGATACTTTCAAGTATCTAGTATCTGTATCTAGATACATTTTAAAGGTGTATCTAGTATCTAGATACATTTTTGAGTATCTATGCCCAGCTCTGTATATATATATAGATCTGATATTAGTGTATAGGCCCAGGGAACCCGCCAAAGTAGAGTAATTAGAGTTTCTAATGGGAAAAACGAGATAGCCTCGCACTCCACTCTCGATTTATTACAAATAGCATCAAAATTAGGAACTGTAGGAGCGGGAAAGATCATTAAATAGCTGTAATATCACGAGACCTGTAATTTGATATTCAAATCATCGAGGTAGGCGCCACGGTTAGTTCAGTAGAGGGCAAATAGCCGAGTAGACAAACACACTTTAAAGTCAGTGAGGGTCAAAACTCTCGGCGAGTACAGATCCGCCGGCTGTTTACTTTCGGCCAAAAGCCCAGGTATAAAAACATAGGACAACCTATCAAGGCAGCTCAGTGTCCAGACGTTCGTTGAAAAAAGGTCCATCGTACTGTAGGAGAGGCGTGAGGGGCAAATCACGACAGCCGCACTACAATATTGAGTCAAGTATCCGAATGATGTATCCAAGATAGTGGGGTTAATAAATTCCGGTGAAATGTGTAGAAGGCGGTAGGAGTGATTTGTGTGCCTTTTGCAGCTATTCGTAGGTAATGATCCCATTGTGTTTTAGGTTTTTGAAAGACTTGCGTTGTATCAGGATCGTTATTGAAAAGTGAATACTGTATATAGATAAGTCATTTTATTTCTTGTCATTATTTATCCTTTGTTGAGCCAACCCTGTTTTAAATCATGCCTCCGCTAGAGCCATTGAAAGATTAAATGTATATTAAAAGAATAGGTTATTAATAATGCTAATGATACTTGACTTGCATAATATTCATTATTTCTGATTTTGGAAAATCCCGCTCAGACGATATAAACTTCGAATAAAATAATGTTGGAAACGCTACCAGTTTCCCACGATTTATGATTGAACAATAATTTGTTAATAAATTACATTCTGATAATTTTCAACGCTTACTTAAAATGGTGGAAAAGATAAAAATACAATTTCCTCATCAGGGATAATATACAACAACTGCACAACCTGCCAGCGGTGACAGTACTAGTGCTGCTGGCACTGCACAACCTGCCAGCGGTGACAGTATTAGTGCTGCTGGCACTGCACAACCTGCCAGCGATCACAGTATTAGTGCTGCTGGCACTGCACAACCTGCCAGCGGTCACAGTATTAGTGCTGCTGGCACTGCACAGCCTGCCAGCGGTCACAGTATTAGTGCTGCTGGCACTGCACAACCTGCTAGCGGTCACAGTATTAGTGCTGCTGGCACTGCACAACCTGCCAGTGGTCACAGTATTAGTGCTGCTGGCACTACACAACCTGCTAGCGGTCACAGTATTCGTGCTGCTGGCACTGCACAGCCTGCCAGCGGTCACAGTTTCAGTGCTGCTGGCACTGCACAACCTGCCAGCGGTGACAGTATTAGTGCTGCTGGCACTGCACAGCCTGCCAGCGGCCACAGTATTAGTGCTGCTGGCACTGCACAGCCTGCCAGCGGCCACAGTATTAGTGCTGCTGGCACTGCACAGCCTGCCAGCGGTCACAGCATTAGTGCTGCTGGCACTGCACAGCCTGCAAGCGGTCCCGGTATTAGTGCTGCTGGCACTGCACATCTCAGTTCAAGTGAACATTGTACGGCCAGGCATGTGGGAATTTTGAAAATTTGTGCCTACATTGTACTTTCACAACCTGTTCTGTTCGGTTTACTATATTCACTATAGTGTAGCCTAGTCATAGAAGGTATGTGGCTTACCCCAGAATCTGTGTACATTTGTTAAGAGTAGGTTAGGTACGGACTGGTTTGCTTCAGCTAAATTAGCTGCGTGACGTAACGTACGACACATATATACTTAATACCCAAATTTTAAGCAGGTCACTCATTGAAAACTCATCACAGAGGAGTCAAGAAAAGAATTGATCAAGCTCAAGAAGCACTGCAATTCCAGCACTGCCTACAGTGCAGTACTGGTGCGGGTCGATACCGGTCAACAAAGTTGCAACTCGAGTAAGCTACCATGCCAACAGAAGCCGCGGACAGCCACACAGCGAGCACAGCATTGGTACACCAGCACCAATATTTCTACCAACGAGATATACCTAGAACATATTCTTTATTTGCCTAAATGAAATATAGCATACCACGGTTTGTGCTCATAGTTAGAACATTTTTATTAAAAGTTATCTAACGCATATTGAAATGCTGAACTTGAAGACTAGGTACCTACGGAAGTGATGAAAGGGTGAAAGCAATTGAGCAGCAAACCCTTATTCTATCTCTCATTCGGGCGGAGCTAAAGCGCTACGTAAGCTCTCTCTCCTTGAGGAATACAATACCGACGAGAAAGATCATTTATATCGAGACCGTACAGTCTGAGTGCGATAAGATAATTGGACACCAAAATCCAGCAACATTAAATAGCATCGCAGTTATATACTAGAAATCATAAGACTTAGGACATGCAGTAAATAGGGCGAAGTTGGACGACCTATGCCTCAAGACAAAAACAAGTCTCAGTTCCAAGCTATTGCCGAGACTATGCCATGTACTCTCGTATGCTAAATTTATCCCTGTAATATATACTGTTGATACCAGTAATGCCGGAGACATATATGCATTCTTACTCCCAGCTGGGCGCTAGGATCAAAAAGATTAGAATACAATGAGAGTGGAAAGTACGTGCAAATTTTTTGTCTCGATTCCCGTCGCCGTCTGGCGGTGATTCCGCACAACTCGTCTGTTTGTAAACAAACCAGAACGTTCTAATATGGCGGCGCGTGAAGCAGTGGCTGTGGCGATGCTCATCTCAGAATTATTTGTAGATTTTATCTGAGAACAAGCTTTTTTTTCTCATGCATATTGGCGTTTATGCTAAATTTGAAGTGGCTCAGCCTAGCAAGCATTTTTTTTAACGGGCTTAGCCCATCTAGTAATTTATTAACGAGTTCTCTGATATTTGTTTTCGGAGGTGCATCATCATAGGTACGTTACTGTTAGGCAGGTCACTGCAAGTTTACAAAGCTGCAAATGATGTCTTGCATCGGTTTTGAAAGTCTCGACCCCGCACACGAGAGAGCTGAACGCATCAGCTGATACTCACACATGATCCTGGCTCGTTCACATATTAATTGAAAAATCGATAAATAAAGTGCATCAAGAGTAATATTATAACTAACATAATCAATATAAGATAACAGTGTATTGAAGTCACTACAGCAGTAGCACAATAGCATTTTACATAAGAAAGAATGCAATCACAGAGAACGGGAAGTCACGTGATTCGGAACAGGTGCCAAGTAGGTACCGCCACACAAGTTGTAAGACGGTGACTCCATAAATTCTTTATGCCCTAGTAAAAAAAAAAACAATTTAAACACTAATTAAAATGCAGTTGTTTCATATTTACTGTATTTCTAATATATTTTCAAGTGATCGTGTGAGTGCCACTCTAATATCACCAAAAATTCGCGAGATATGATCAACCCGGAGACTCACGTTTCTTCGTCAAAAGTGAACATGCTCGATCTGTGTCCTGCGACCGATGGCTATCGAAACTACTGTCATATGCCAAGAGTTTTCTTCCGTATGGAGCAAAAATACAGGACGTCCTGCCGAAAAAACTCATCTGCAGCGGGCCTAACCGTGGCCACCGTGATGGCTTCGACTCAGCTCCGCCAGCTGTGTGTAGCCGCGTCACTCTCGTACATCTGGCAGCTGTGCGGCCTGTGCCAGCGCTAGCGACGCGCAGCCGTCAGCTGGGACCCGGGGGTGACCATGCCAACGCCCTACTCGATTTTACTCCCTTTTTTTCTACTGTGATGCAAGGGCAGAGATGGGCATGTAACTAGTTACTGTAACGGCTTAAGTAACGGGCGTTACTTTTTGTAACGAGTAACGGTATCGCCTTAGCAATTTTTGAAACGTAACGAGTAACGGTAACGC
>LQNS02278157.1:3508353-3519930 GCA_001587735.2 Parhyale hawaiensis
ATCTTCTTTTTTTCATTCTTTTGTTTTCTCCACCCGCTGGGTTGGTTGCGTGGGGGTTTGTTAACCTCATGGAGTTTCTCCGTTCCTACGTCGCCAGCCTGGTGTGATTTAATAATAATATTAATTTAGCAGTAATCTGAGGTCATCTACCTTCTATCGCCAGCACTGATTCCCTTATCCCCTTCGTCTTGATCTTCTTCATAGTAGCGTTGAAGAGATTTTATCATGGTTGCAAATTTTTATTACTGCGTCTTACGCACATTAGATGCAGTACAACGTTCAGCCTTACTGCATAATTACTTCCGCCAAGGAGGTTATATTTTCGTCGAGTTTGTCTCTGTCAGTATTTGTTGGCTTGTCAGTTTGTCACATAGATAACTCAAAAAGTTGAAAATGGATACTTATAAAATTTACAGGGATTGTTAAGAGGCACAAATAATTAACTTATGGTGAAGATCTGATCAACTGGCTGCTTGTTTGTTTGTGTACTCCTTTTTTTTTATCGGTAGCCTAACTCAAAAAGTTACGGACCGAGATTTATTTGATGAAATTTGCAGGAGTCGTTAGGGTTATTACTAATAGCAAATGACCAAATTTTTGTGTTGATCTACTTGTCAGTTTCTATGTGTGTCTCTATGTTTGTTTTTATGTGTTTTAATATTAGCTCAATAAGTTATGAATGGATCTGCATGAAATTGTAGGATTTGTTAAACATGTTGAAAGACATAAATGACCAAATTTTGTTGAGGCTGGTTTGTCAGTTTGCGTGTTTGACAAATGGTTGTCAAAATGAGTGTCAGAAGTATCATTCAAAACGTCATCAATGCATATCCATGAAATCTGCAGGAATTCTTACAAATGTCAGAAAACACAGAGGACCAATATTTGGTTATGCTCAGTTTGACCGTTTGTGCTTTTAACTTATGTTTGTCAGAAGATAACTCCAAAAGTGACGGACAAATTTAAAAAAAAAAAAACAGAAGCTGTTATTAGTATCATGAATCATGAAGCACTTATGACCAAACTTTGGTGATGATGAAGAAGAAATCCTAATTTCAGAGCGAATTCGTTAACATTGCCTTGCCTGGAGTAGGTAGGTATGCGCTTTCAGAGTGCTCTAGTTTTTTCTAGATTTCATGAAAACGATTTTGTAATTTGCTCAAGAGTAATTCACAGGGTTAAATCCATTTTAATACTAGGGAAACGTCGACAGTCGGCTGCGTAGTCTACACCTTTTTAAGTTCAGTGAGTGGTAGTGCACCCAAGAATTTGTGCCTACTAGCCTATACACACGCTAGTCCAAAGAACGAGCTTCCTCATCTCATCCGAATGCGTACCCACTTGCAAAGAATTTTGTGTTATAATTCCCTCCTGGTTTGAAGAGATGCCTGAAACCTGACTAACGGCACTTGGGCTGCGGGCAAACTGAACTGGCGGCTAACATTTTTGCACCGTTTTTGTAAACTAGAGAGCTGTGTTTACGAGCGCTCGACATAACGATCGGACGATTAACTGAGGAAACTTTTTTTTACAAGCATGTCTACCAGCATTCATGTCACTGAACGACCAGGTAACAGTTTACAATGTAAACAAAAACTCCATCGTTTCAAGGCCCCGCGCCGCATTTTTACATTTTGACAGATTTTCTCAAAAAAATACCTATTTTTCTCTAGGAAATCATGACTCAAAATTCTTTGTAAGAGTGCGCTGGTTATATTAACATATCAACGCTCGAAAAACTGAAACTTTTGACATAGCGCACCTAAACTCATCATTCAAAAGCGAGGATTGTCGAATTGAAATCAAGTTAGGCAAAGCTCATCGGACTTGCTACAGATAGGTGCGTTATTTTTACCATTTTGAATCGAGTTAGTTGCGAAGTGATTAACCTTAATACGACCCGAAAGCTCAGTGCTTGTCCAAGCGAGCTATTTTTTGCTTTTTCGATCGTAATCAAACTACAGTTGACACCAACGCGATTCTACACTGGTGAAACTAACGCTCCTGCCTAAAATGCCGGACAGGTTAAGCCTTGGGGGTTACTGTACTGATCGATGACGCACTGCATCCACTTCCACTCGAAATAATTCAAGATCCTGTTAGAGATTAAATAGCTCAATTTGCAACAAAAGTTCTACTGTTTTCTGAACTTTTTAGAGGACGACCCTGCATTTCCCTCACAATAGACCTACATGCTCCAGATTCGTTATCTCTATACGTGCGTGAATTGATAATTCACCTCTCGAAGTTTTTACAATTTGTCTGAACGGAAAACGTGTCTAAAACCCAGTTGTCCTTCAATTAATTTTTAAGTAATGGGTTTGTATTTTTTTTTACTATTGCCATACCGGACAACACTAATTTTTATATGAACTATGCCGTAATACATGCATTGAATGTAATTTTTCACCCATCAGCTCTCATAATCTTTTGTGCATTGAGCGAAGCTTTGATCAACAAATATACGCGCTGGTCCACAGTAAACAGAAGGTTACACACCAGCAATGCTTGTAGTGACGTCACATTGCAAGGAGGTTTGATGCTGCCGCTGCGCTTGCCTTCCCGTAGCATTGCCCCTACTTTCCTTCTGTTTACTGTGCACTGGTCACTGTATCGATGTTGCAGCATATAATGAATGCAATAAATTTCAACCGATTAAAAATAAAGATCCAACGGAATTATAGAACACGGTTTTGTTGTTTACTTGCTTGGCTCTCCACCCCAAAGTGAATAAGGATTGGAGACGAGAAACAACTGAAAAGCAACGGAGTCTTTGCCATGCCAATTTTTTTTTTATAAATCGAAGGACTGAAAACGGCGAAAGTACCGTTGCGTTCTGTCTATCATATAAACACCAAATAGATTGTATTTTTTTACTGCGACTACCTAGTTGCTTTCTGCCTTTATGATAAGCAAATTGAGTACGGTAGCTAACCAAAGGAAAAGGAAAAATATTTGTGAGAACAGCAGCACAAAAAAATAACGAGGGAAATGTAGTTGCAGTAATTATTTTGTGTTTTCATTTGAGGGCGCCACTAGTCAATATAGTTGCGCCTTGTTGAAGACTCCGATCTTTTATATACGAAGCCTGTCTCACTTCAGTTGACCTAGAGTTTATATGGTATTTTTTATTTGGAGAATTGCTGCTACTCTTCACATGAATAACATATATACAGCGTATACATTCAATGGTAAAAAATCGAAATCGCTTCTCCTGTGATATTCCTTTATTTGGCGCGAGGGAGAAAAGTTCCATTTGTTGAAAGAACATTGCCTGCTATAGGCTACTCGAGAATATCAATTCGTTATAAAATGTTGGCAATGAACTTGTGATAACCCTTTTTACTGTTCTTGATATTTGTTCGGATTTTACGGCAAATAATCCATCATACATGCAAGCAGTTGATTATCTAGTAATTACAAAAACTTGAGGCCGATGCCACTTCCTGTTCGAGGCAGCAAAATCCCGCAAGAGGCAGAAATTTCACGAAAAATCCGAGTTTTAGGTATTTCAACGTCAACAACACATTTGGTAATATGGGCAGTTCAACTAAGGAAATTTAACCGAAACCCTCAGAAACGTATTGTGGATTCCGGCACTGATTCCATCAGGATAAAAATTTTGCGATAATTACAAGTGAAAATACTTAACCTCTCAGTCTGAGTGTAAGGTTTTAACTGCTAGAGTTAAAATTCAGCTAAAGCAAATACATGGCAAGGATTATGAATGGGTACTTAGTCGATTGCAAAAACCTACTAGGAAAACAAGACCCCCTCCCCGAATCCTAATGTAATATAAAGCTTCGTGTAATTTATTCATTTCGTGTCCGCTTGTTAAGGAAATAGGCAAAAATAGGTCAAGTTGCAGATCTTGTAATGAAGTTGCGTTTTCAGGGAGATCGATGGTTAGGCTGCAGAAGATGGCGAAAATGGAATCCTTATCCCTTTCTCTGAATGCACTCCTTGCTTGAAGCTCTTCTTGAAATTGAAACAGCAGCTTCTGCAGTCTGATTTTACGACTTCTTTCTCTCAGGTCACGATGTATAAATTCAAATAATAAACGAAGCACTCACGAAGTGATGCTTTTTCACGCGGCAGTATACGCAATTATTTTTTCTAGCTTGCTGTCTTTCTTTGACGGAGCAGTTTTCGCTTCATAGGCGAAAATTTCAGCATTTCAATGAAGTAGATATTTGAGTTTGTACGACAGTGCCATGGCTATGGTACGCTCACATTGCATTGAAGCTGAGAGTTGCAATCAAGTTTATTGCAGTATTTATCACCTGCGAACAAAGTGAGAGTGGTGATAACGTTTTCGTTGAAGATTGAAGCATATATATTTGTCTGCCCACCCAATAAGTGGTCGAAGGAGTTGAGCAATGTTCATAATTTTTTGTAGAGAGTTTGGTCGGCTGACATAGATGAAACCTATGCCAAAAAACTTGACCTTACTGGCCCTAAAAAATGACGGCGTCACACGGCAAATCGTCTCGCGTCACAAGCCGGGCCCAGAGCCAGCTTTGTTGGACACAGCATCCCTATTAGTCCAGGCTCTATGGGGTTCCAGTGTACATTTCTCTTTCACACCTCTACCATGTATTTTCCTATTCCATATGATGACATTAAAAAAAGTTGGTAGAACTTTTACAACTGTTACATATTTGAGGGGGGCATGGAGGCCCAAATTATCAATTGCAGACTGATTGTTGTGAAACTTGCTCAGAATGTGCATAAAAAAACATATTTTGTTCCCAAAACATTTTTCATTTAGGCATTTGTTTTTGAGACAATGGGGTTTATATATAAATATATATGTACATTTTGGAACTTTCAACGAATAAAAACAATGACAGTTTTTGGAATCTTTGAAACATTCCTAACAAAACTATAGAGCTGGATTCACCATTTTTTTTCCTCGTGATATTTTTTTTAACACAGCTCAAAACCGAATCCCTTAATTGTTTTTTCACTATATTTTAGTTAGCGATCGCAACAAAATAGAAAATAGAGAACCCAGCTGAAATAAAAAATATATGAGAAAAAAATGGAGAATCCATCTCTATAGTTTTGTTAGGAATGTTTCAAGGATTCCAAAACTCATTGTTTTGATTCTAGCATGAAAACTCATTAAGTTCTATTCTTTTGAAATTTGAATATATATGTATATTATCTCCAACACTAATGCCTAAATAAACAAAAAATGTGGAAGGAAGAACCTGTTTTTTCAAAAATACATGTTCTGAGCAATTTTCAGAACAATCAGGCCACAATTATAATTTTCAGCCCCCATGCCCCACCCCCTCGAAAGATGTAGCTACCTGTTGCGAGTTCTACCCAACTGTTTTTTTATATCCTCATCATATGGAATAGGAAAATTCATGGTAGAGCCGCGAAAGAGAAATGTACACAGAGTCTCCTAGAGCCTGGACTATATGAGAAACTAGGATTAGCTGGTCCTCACATCAAAAATGACTTCGTTAAATTTGTTCCCACAGCGTGTGATGGTCTTACGCCACGAGGCGTTCTAGTTTACTCCTGATTTTACTTCTCCCTTTCACTATGCAAGACGCACGTGAAAGAAGAAAGAGAAGGGATAAGGAACGTAAAAGACGAACGAGACTACTACAGTTTCAAGAATAAAGGCGGGCTACCAATGGAGAGAGATGACGCGTCTGTCCGACACAGTGTCAAGACTCAAAACAGATTTGAAGCAGAAAGATTACAAAAGGGAATAAGAGCACCTGATAAGCCTAAGCGGGAAACGAGGAAGCAGCAAGTCGGAGAAGAGAAGACCTAAGAAAGAGAGCACGACAAAGGATCAATGAAAAATAATTAAGAAGCAAGTCAGCGAATAAAAGATTCCGCACCGGCATATGTTAAACAAACGTATCGATTATTGCGTGAATCTTTTATGCATAAGTCCACTAGTATTAAATAACCCGCATCAAACGGGGAACGGCGAGAAGTGCCTTCGATTTTGAGGCATCCTTGCTTTACGATCCTGCAAGGGCCTCCTTATTTCACAAAGGTGAAGCTTCTCCTATCTCATCCATCAGTGCAGAACTGAAGGACCAGCCAGGCAAGCAACCAGCAAATTGTGTCTTAGAAAAATGCCTACATGCTATTGATCTAATGTTGATGGATAAACTTTTGTCCTCATCAACACTTTCCTCTATAGCTATCAAACATTCTACTTCGCTCGGTTTAAAGGCAGCTAGATTGATATCGTTCACCCATTACCGGGAGTTAAAAAAAGTTTTTGCCAGAATGGCACCATTGAAAAGAATAGCTGCATGTTGTCGGCTTATAGGGATCAATTTCTTTTAATTAATTCCAGCTTCGTTTTCATTGCAGATGTCAGACATTGAAATCTGTAGTTTGGTAGTGTCGGGAGATGGCGCTGGGAAGGGCGTGCGCCACAGTATCCTCAAAATCCCCCACGATTTACCAGCTCCAAGTGGCACAAGGTTCGGAAGAGGCGACTACTACAACATCGCAATGGTTGATGTGTCAGGCTCTATGAGCAGCGTCTGGCCTTACGTTTACCAGACTTGGAACGAACTTGTTTCACCTGTTCTAACAGGTTAGTGCCTATACTGCTTCATTGAGTCATAAATATGTACTTGCAGTGTCTTACGAAGGTGATGCAGTTATCAGTTACTTGTCTTAAAAGTACTTACATGGTTATGCGTGCGTCCGATTGCACAGATTATCAAAATTACCCACTATATACCATCTGTTCGAATAGCGAAAAAGAATGAAGTTTAACTTGATTATTTGACGACGCATCATGATTTTTTTCTGCTGCACTGTGTACAGATTGCGCTCAAAGTTGACCCAGCAACAGTTTTGTGGCTTGTGGGAGTGAAACAACCCGTAATCAAATTATTGTCTCAAAAATTTGTTCTTATTATCACCCGCAAACGGAGCAAGGGAGGTGATAGTATTTTCGTTGAAAATGCTGGCCATAAAAAATAACGGCGATGGATTTTGTTGCCTATCCACCCAAAAAGAGGCAGAAGGAGTTGAGTCTTTATAATTTTTTAAGCAGTCAACGGGGTTGACTGAGATGTGAAAAATGGCATAAATATTGAGTTAGCTGGCCATCGAAAATGTCGGCGTTGAATTTGTAACTCCACCAAAACAAGGCAGAAGGAGTTGAGCAATGTTCATAATTTTGTGCAGAGAGTCAGGTGGGTCGACTTAGATGTGAGCAATGCCAGAATAAACTAGAATTAGCATTTTTTAGGCAGTCAGGTGGGTTGACTGAGAATTGAAAAATGGTAAAGATCTTGAACTAGCTGTCCATCAAAAACGACGGCGTTGAATCTATAACTCTACCCAAAAAGAGGCAGAAGTTGAGCTTTTTCAGACAGTAATATGGCTTGACTGAGATGTAAAAAATGCCAAAACTATGGAGTAAGCTGGCCATAAAAACTGACGGCGTTGAATGTGCATCCACTACGGGTGATTATCTTCAGCCACAAGGCGTTCTAGTTCCCTCTAGTTTCCCAAGACATATGCTTTGGCTAACACCACAGAAAATCGTGACGTTCTCCAGATGACAAACCAAAAATTTTCGTAACCCAATCTTTTTTGGTTGCTGTTGCTACAATTTTCGGCAGATGGCACTGTTTGTGAAGAAACTAAGGCATGTCCAACCAGTGGTAGTTCCAACCAATTGCTACAGGCAGACTGATGACTAGAATCTCTACTGATTGCCTGCAATGTCTTGAAATCTAGTCATCTAATATTTTGCAGCAGTAACTTACTCAACACCGGTTGTGCCATCATAATTAATTAAATGCTTGATCCTAAAGCACTAGACAGACGAACGATATCTTCACTTCCGTGGGCCCTTCACTACTGAGGGCAGCCTGCTCAGTATCTAAGCCATTGAATTAGAAAGATAAAAAGCTCCAGCTAAAATTCACTAATACATCAGCTACATTCTTGTCTGGAAGTTATAGCGGTCAAAGTTTCCTTCTAAAGAACTCTTTCGTAAGTTGTTTGTTCGGCACATCTGACTAAATACAGTTATTGTTAACTATAACGCCCCGTGGCGTAAGACCACCCGTAGTGGAGGCAAATTCATAGCCGTCATTTTTTATAGCCAGCTTACTCCAGTGTTTTGCTAGTTTTCACATCTCAGTCAACCCATATGACTGCCTAAAAAATTATTTTTATTATTATGACTCTACTCCTGCTGCCTCTTTTTGAGTGGTCAGACGACAGAATTTATCGCCATCATTTTTAATGGCCAACTATGTCTAGTTTTTCGGCCTGGGTCACATCTAGGTCAGCCCACCAGACTCACTGCAAAAAATTATGGACATTGACCTTTTCCTTCTACAAGTTTTTGGGTGGAGGGACATAAACAGTATATATATATTTACCAATATGCATATTTATGTATACTTCAATCTTCAACGAAATATAATCACGTCTCTCACTTCGTTCGCAGGTGATAGCAAGCGTCTGGTCGAACCCGTCACATCGATACTGAGACGCCTCCCGTAACTCAGACTGTGTGTTACTGCCTCTGTTTTAGTTCTAGCCTAAACTGTAGCCTAAGTACTAGTAAGTAGTACCCTACAGTTTAAGACTATGTACGGCTCTCTAGTACTGCTAGTTTTCACAGAGGAAGTTTTTAAAGCCAAGTGGACGGCTACTAGCATGGTGGACGGGTACTAGACATGTTACCCTACTGCTTTCGGTTACTGCAGCGACAGTGCTCCAGCGGCAATTTTACACCACAGTCAGGGAAAGGGACCCTCTTCCTGTCTTGTGCTGCCCATAGCTTCATTGCCATTAACGTCCCTATTCACTTTGTGTCTCCCGCGTAAGATTATTACGGTACTTTCTTCCTTGTAACGCGGGATGGGATGATTTTCATGCCTCTTGCTTGGCGTTAACCGCCTGCAAATATGTGTTCTATATTGGTGTTTTTTATTGCAATATATCATTATGATATTATTGTTTGGCAGATTTGAAATGGTGTTGCTGATGCAAAACGCATTCGTGTGTATACCGTATACTGGATAATAGAATGCATTTCATGTGTTCCCTGTGTATAAGCTTACGGCTTCCTTTGTGCCTAATTCTTGTAATGTTGCTGCAGACGAGAGTCGAAACTCGAGAACGTGTCTCCATTCCTTTTCGGTTACGTTGTCGCCGCGGTCACGGCTTCGGTTTGCCCAGCAGAGCACCGTCCAAAGAAATCCTAATCGCCATTGAGGATTTCTGTTACAATATACCCTCAGTATAGTGGTGAGCTACAGATACTGATACTGTGGCACTGAAGGTCGTGAGTTTGTGCATTAGCTTGGCAGGCGAGCTCTTGTGGCACTTGACGCGCTTAGTCAGCATATGATATCTGAAAGCTATATACGGTACCGACCCTATTCAGATATGGGGAGAGTCGGCGCGCAGATCAGTGCCTATAGGAGCCTTCAGTCGCTGGCGCCATAGCTCTTGACGCTGTGTGATCGACTGCAGCTCTGGGGCCGTTTGGCCGACATATGCGGAACGAACCAGTGCATGTGGATTTTCTAGTAGGGGTGTCAAAACATGTAGAGTTGTATTTACGATTATAGAAAGTTTCGTTGCACGATCGTGAACCGTTCTCATTTTTCAACGCGAGTGTGTAGGGGGCTTTCAAATATGTACTTCACGTGCCTCGCAATGGTGGACATTGCCCAAACTATCATAGTCCTGATGTTTCGAATTGAGAGAGACTAAGGTATAATGCTGCCTATCCTGCCTCTCTACAGGTGACACCGACATCTACACCTTCGGAGAGTATGTCAAATATCGCAGGCGAGGCACTTACATAAGCAACGCAGATTTTGACCAAAGCAATACCAATTTTGCTGCTGGACTACGAACGATCCAGCAGCAAGTCGAGAGCTGTCTTCAGAAGAATTTACGAGTTTTCATTGTGACTGATGGTCACCACAATTGTGAAGGATCACCTTCGTTGGAAATATCTCGGATGTATGTACCCCACGGCAAAACCATCGAAGTGTACTTGCTCGGAGTTGGCTTGGGATTCCCCGTTGAGTTCAGCGTAGACATTCGTTCTAGGCTACACAATGGCTCTGCCAGCTGTCCAACTCTTTTTTGGAGTAAACAAGAGCAATACAGAGATATGGCGACTGCAATGACCAACATTGCTGAGGAAGTAAGGAAAAATATGTGTAAAGTTACTGTCTCCATTCCAGCAAAGGTCCTACCTTTAGTTGAAGAGACCAAGACTACCAGCCATGGTGGCGAGTTCCTTTACTACGAAATAGATCCCGAAGACCTCCGAACGACACTCAGAGTTAGCACCGATGATGGGATCCAGCTCCTTCTTCCCCGTGAAATTACGGCAGCATCGGCACAATTTTTAGTGACAAACTTGTTCAAACAGTGGAATGCTGTTCTTATCCAACGCCACAGGAACAATGACACAGTGCCGATGGGCCTGTTCGATTTCATGAGAAGACTTTTTGAATTACAGATGAGCTTCTTGTCTGCTCCTCAAGGTGAGCTACAGTCCATAAGACGGCGAATTGAAAGAAAACACTTTACCCAATTGAAGTTGGAATTTGCTTCTGTGCTAAATGAGAGCTACAACATTGTATCTTCAGAATTCAAGTACCAAAATGAAATTCAGCTTGCAGAAGCCATTATAAGGTCCACCGTGCAGAGCAAGTACGACACCAAGCTTCTCAAAGTCAAAGGTCATACAGATGCGGAATGGCAGCGGGACATTGAACACTTCCAGGAACTCTACAAGTCCATTGAGAGCGACATCAGAGGCCTTCCTGACATGCTACCTGAAGATTGTTGCCGAGTGCTCATGGGTTCTTTTTTGAGTGACCTGAAAGATCCTGATTTCCTGGAGACTCGGGAGCTGAACAAAATGGAGTTTTTGACAATAGTTACGTTCACTGGCATTCCAATTTATGCCCCTGTCAAAGACTCTGCCCAAATCAATCCCTGGACGTTGTACATCAGAAACATCTGCGTGAGTCCCTTCGAAATTCTGTCCCAACAGTGTTTGGAGTCTGCCCTGCTATCAGGAGTTGATAGTTCCGATGACAAAGAAATTCGACTCCAGGCCGACAACCCCAACTCTGTGTGCAACGCCATCGTTCCCATAATCCCAAGAGAGCACTGCAAGCTGCTGCGTAAGCTAGTCCGCAGCAACGCGTTCAGCGTAGCCGCAACTTTCTGCATCTTGAAAAACGCACTCATAGTTGACCATGCTTGCCACTTTGCCGCCCTGGCGTGCGTTTGGCTCAAGACCATCAGAGATTATCCTCTTGCTGAACGTCCCGAGCTCATCCAGAAGAGGTTGATGGACATCAGCGCCACTGCCAACCTGTACATGGATCGGCAGAGTATCCAGAAGTACATCTCTGCCCTGAAGACAAAGCCAGCTCTTGCTCTCATGACTGAAGCTTCTGAAGAATTTGAGGGAGCCATGCTCAAGTGCGAGTCGCTCGTCAAGCCCACCTTCATCGCTCACCTGGCCAGGGACGAACTGGCTGCTGCAGGGAACTTTGCCACCGTCCTGCAGTTGATCCT
>LQNS02278157.1:3592401-3604350 GCA_001587735.2 Parhyale hawaiensis
ATCTGTTCACAGAGATCGGTTACCGCAATTAATTTCTTCCGTGAGAAAATGAAAAAACAGTGCCTGATGCAAAATTCATAATTTTCCATCATGATGGCTTTGGGAGGTTCTGGTTAAAAAACACATCTCACGTACCATATTTACGCAAAGTGAGCTACGAAATAGCGTTGTACAGATGATGGCAAATACACCGCGCAATGCCCAATGCTATAAATTTACCTCGATGTTAATAGGAAAGGACTCGCAAGCAAGATTCGGTAACAAAGTTCAATTTTGCACTGTTCGACAGAAATTATGGATACATATTAATAATCTTAATATCTATAGCATGCACAGCATTAGAACATTGTGTCTCACCTCTGACAACAATCGGAAAACGCGCCGTGAATAGCGTTTATCGCAATAATCTGCTGTGGGAGAAAGCATGGATGTGTGGGCTTATTATTTATTCTACCAAACACGTTGATTCTCTAGTCTACGCTATGAAACATTTAGCATGATGTGAATCAATAAAATAAGTCGGACAAAAGACAGGCATACTTTGAAATTTACTAACATCTACGTTCATGAAAAGGTATAGCATTTGACATCAAGCGGTACACGTCCTAGCTGTCAACACAACCACAAACATAAACCTGTGTTATACATAATGGAGTTGCACAAGAAGGGCCACAATTCCGACGTCAAATGTAGAGATTAGTATCACGGTGCCAAATATCGAAGAGTTGAAAATCGCATTTAATTAGAAGAAAGGTGACGGGTCAATCAGCCCCAAAATTCGCTTGAAATTCCATTGACGAAATTTCTTCGGGCAACCATGCTAAATTTCTGCATGTTGTGGGTAAAATAACAAGCGAATAAATATAGGTGGACGAGCTGATGCCTCTGCAAGGCGTATACGTAAGGCACAACACATTACCCAAGACTGGTAAACTATGTTTCACTTAATCACCCACTGCAAATTATCACTTGAGCTGGGCCCGCAAGAGCCATAGCTGGTAAATGGTGCAAGGACGAGCACCGTGCCTGAACTGACTCTTCAATTCTCTTCTAACCCCAGTGTAACATTGTCACTTGGGTTTTTCCCCCCGAAATCTTCTTCCCCTTACGGACCTTTATATGCGTGTTTCGCGTCTGCATATTTCTGGTCCATGCGATACGTCAATGGTCACTGGTCTGTAGAGCGTAGCCCAACTTTCTCTGCCTTCCCACACTGGCCCGAATTTGTTGAATTCCTGGCGTAAGCGATATGCTATTAGCCTCATCCTGGTATGCATCTGCGATGGTCAGTTTTCACAGCCGCGATTTATTAGAGTTGAGAATTTATTCGAAAGAATTCGTCTCCAGTCTCTCCCCAATTAGGCAGTTATTTATGTAAGAAATGATTTGCACAAAGTATTACTTATTAGTGTAGTTATTTCTCTTTGACACGGCAATTAATTAAACAATTAATCACGCGGCAGTTAATTACCCAATTAAATTAGACGACCTAGTACACACGTATTCATGTGTATTATTATATCATAACATTAGTAATGAAACAAAAAAGAAACTCATTCAGTTTGGAGCTTGTATTATCTTTACACTATACGTTAATGCTTAGGTGAACATTTTACGCAACATTTTACATTTTTTCACAACGCAACAAATTAATATGACGTGCAATAAAGCATCGCATCTGTGCAACTATGCCAGAATATTTTTTTCTTCCCATACGAAATTATTAATCATATCTGTGCAAGCGAGTTTCATACGGAAATTAATAACACATGAGAAGCTGTATCTTCCTTTGATAAAGTTCATCAGTGACGTAATTGCGTTGTTAGCCGCTGTTGGGCTAAATTTCAGACTGAGCGTAGCTGCCGCTGATTGGCTAAATTTCCGCATGCAGCGTGTCCCTTAGATTTGACATAACTCTTTTCTGTAGGTGAACTGAGAGTTGCTCTGTCTCGCGTCAAGTTGCGAGTATGGATGCGATTGTGACTCTTGCTTTAGGAAGAACAAATGTGATACTAATAGCCCTGCAGTATGATTGTTCTGCTGGTGAGGTTGGTCGCAACGAAAGAACGGAATGGAGGAGTACTCAATGTATATACTCGTATGTGGCCAGGTAGTCACTCAGATAGACGGGGCAATGAATGGAAAACGATCGTCATGTGACATCTCCTCAATGTTTTTCTCACGAATGAAATACGGAAGCAACTTTGTTGTACATAAAAAAGTACGCTTGGTTTATTTACTAAAAGTCACCAACGGCTACTGCACCAAAGGCTACTGCCGTCTTAATTTGCCTGCTGTAGCACCTGCAGCAGATACAAGATACACAGATGACTCCAACGACGGACTTGAATAGTTCTGTTCAGATTTTTCTGCCGCTATAGCCATTTTCTTCAACAGATTACCCGCGTTTCCTTAGAGCAATTTTCGTGAAATTTTTACCTGCAGAAGTTCAGCGTCATAGCAAGGGCTGTACGTTGCAATAAATAAAAATTTCACATAACTTTAGTGAGTACAAGCTTTAGAAACCTGTAAATATTGTGTACCATGCCTTTTTCTTCAATAAATTTGAGTGAATTTAACATTATCCATATCTGTAATACTTTCACACGTAAAAGTTCAGCGTTTGATGAAGTGCCGGCAGGTAATATTTTCATAAATTGTGCAGCCGTTCTTTCACAATTAAGCTCTCTAATTAACATTTTATTTCATTTTTACCGTTTTTGACTTGCAAATACGATAGTTTGGCTCACACAATCTTTCCGAAAGCTGTACTAATAAAAGTTCGACTACTTATCAATGCAAGGCACTACGTACAACTATCAACATTTGCAAATTTTCGCAGGAAATATACAGTACAAATTAGCAAATTTTGAGGTTGACCTAATTTACCAACTTTGAAATGTTAGGCATAATTTCCGCAGACTTTTTAACTTGCAGCAAAAACGTACATGAAGACTTTGTGTACGCGCCCACTCGATGAATAGGGTGCTAAGTGACGGCCCTCAGGCTTCTGCTGTGGCTGCTTATCTAAATGGAAATGGCTTGCCGGACGACGAAGAAAATTCAGTGCTCTTTCTGCTGCAACATGCAGTAACGAGCATAACGATCAGAACGATGCTTACGAAGTGAAGAAAACTAGTATAAGTTTTTTATTGAGCACTGAGAAAGCTCAAAATTTGCATATATTAGCCAGAAAAACGAAAGCACATTGATCTAATTTACGCCATAGCAACAAATTGTGACATCATTGATAGATAACTTAGGTAAATTGGGCAATCATAAAATCAGAACGTTCATGATATTAAAATGTAAGGGACACGTCATATAAAATCAAGCTAATGTACGCATTTTGTATATCCCAAGGAGGTTATGTTTCTGTCGTGTTTATCTGTTTGTCTATTTTGCTGTTCAACTATCACCTAGATAACTCAAAAAGTAATGGATGTATTATCACGAAATTTAAGGGGATTGTTGGGCCTGTTGGAAGATACAGATGATTAACTTTCGGTGATTCTTTATTCAACCGTATGTTTGTTTGTTTGATTGTCTCAAACACAAAAATTTATAGATGGCTCTTACCGCTTGTGAAATACGAAGGGAGATTCGTTTTCTTAGTGCAAATGACATGGAAGAGGCTGAAATTAGTCGTTAACGGAAAAATATCATGAACGGTGGCGTACGGGGATGGGTGACAAATTTTAAATCGGCCGCCGCAGGAATATTCACGATGAAGAACATCAGGAGGTCGACTTCCATGAAGAGTGGATGCAAACACGAATTAAACGATACGATAAGTACCTTAATATTGGCAACAGTTGTTCTTACCTCCGCCAGGAGGTTATGATTTTTGCCGTGTTTGTCAGTCTGTTATTCTGTCTGCCTGTTTTTCACCAAGATTACTCAAAAAAAGAATGGACGGAGCGTTACGAAATTTACAGGTATAGTGTGGCATGTTAATAGTAACTGATGATTAACTTTTGGTGAAAATCCGTTCATCTGTCTCTTTGTCTGTCTACTTTTTTTCTGAAGGCCATAACTCGAAAATGAATGGAAGGATTTTCATGAAATTTGTATGAGTTGTTAGGTACAAAACAAATAGTATATGACCAAATTTTTAGGATGATCTGTTCGTTTGTTTGTTTGTCGTTATGTTTGATTTTATGCTTGTTAGCACAATAACTCAAAAAGTTGCCGATGGATCTTTATGAAATTTACAGGAGTTGTTACTAATGGTAAAAGACATAAATGATGAACTTTGATGATGATCGGTTTGTCTGTTTGTGCGCTTGACTTATGTTAGTCGTAATTTTTGTTAGCAGCATAATTCAAAAAGTTATCAACGGATCTTCATGAAGGTTTCAGAAGTTGTTTATACTATCAGAGGGCACAAACGATTAGATTTGGTGTTGATGCGAATAAAATCATGGTTTCAGAAACAATCTGCATTTTCCGGTACCGTTGCCTTGCTTGCTGGAGGTATGCTCTCTCAGAGTGCTGTCTAGTTTTTCATAGATAGAACTGCGGCCTCTCATATGTAAAATGTAATTGGTAGGAAAATCATGCTTGTTCCTTTTCGCTGCAGAATTGTACCTGCACGAAAGCTAAAGATGCACGGTACTAAATCATAGTGAGATAAAAGACCTCCGTAAAGCAGGGCACTGTTTACAAAAAATCTAAATTGTTGGTGCAACTATAGGATTTCCTATACATATATCGTGACTAAAATTTTATCCTTTGTATCTCCTTACAATAATAGGAGCTTCTGTAGTTCTGTTGATAATTCGTCTGAAACTTTATGAGTCATGAACCGACTAACATTTTGACAAATATAAATCAAGTGCACAAACGAAATAACTGATCATCGCCAAAACGTAATCTCTTGTGTTTTTCCGCAAGTTCAGCAAAATTTCCAAAAATCCGTCGATAACCGTTTTAGTTATGTTGCTGATTATGTAACAGAAAATCAAAAAGAGAGACCAGCAAACACACGGACTAACAGCTGTCACAAAAATTTTGTCATTTATTCTCCGTGATATCCCTCAAAATTGTGCTAATTGCTGCAAGATCTGTCTATAATGTCTATAGTTATGTTTCAAAGGAAGTGAAACAGACAAAGAGACTCGCAAACGGCCTAACGGATTTCCATCAGTAGTAACAGTCTGTTGATCCTTTGTTCCTCGATCCTAACATACCCAAAATTCTCTGCAAAATGCATTAAGATCAGTCCATACTTTTTTAGTAATCTTGACGACCAACGAATTAGACAAAGACACAGCCTTCTTGGATGAAACAAAAAGGAGCATAATGAGATTTGCCATCTCAAAGGTAATATAGACAAACTGTACACAGGCATAGGGAGTGCCCAATGAAGATTTCACGTGATGTTATCCTTGACCAGTGAATACTCTGAATGAAATACACTGGTATAAACAATTCTTCCTCTGACAAGAAGGTTATGCTAGTCTTTCTCTTCGACTGTCCGTATCTATGTCACCAAGATAACTTAAAAAGTTTTGAACGGTTCCTTTCGAAACTTACCGATGTTGTTATACCTGTTTCGAGGAACAGATGATGAATTTTGGTGAAGCTACGTTCGATCGTTTTCTTGTTTATTTGTCTGTCTGCCTCTTTTTTCTTGGGAACATAGCTCTAAAAATACTGATGGATCTTCATGAAATTTTCAAGCATAATTCGTCATATTACGAAGAGCAAATTACCATATTATGATACTGATCTGTTTGGCCTTTTATTTATTTCTACAGTAAGTTTGATACTGTTTGTCGTAACATAACTCACAAAGTTATGTACGGATCTAAGTGAAACTCGCAGGATGTGTTAGAAATAATAATAGACATAAATTACCAAATATTTGGTGATGGTCGATTAACCCTTTTCGTCTTTTCTTTCATTGTATGTGCCTGACGAACTCTTCTTCTGTCACAGGGAGATATCTTATTGCATTTCATTCTGAAGTGTAACAGCCGCAAAGATGAGGTACCATTAGTAAGTGCATCTATAAATATACAGCATTCTCTTAGTTACTCAAAAATAAAGGAAAAGGTAAAGTCAACTTGACGGTACCCTCAACCGGAAAATCCGCACGCACTGGTTTGTGCTGCAGATAGAGACCAACAGGCTCCTGAGGAATGCATAAAAGGGTGTTTTTATACTTTATTATTCTTATTTTTTCATCTTATTTTCTCATGAGAGGGCAAGAATGATCGGTAAATTAGCATTGGGGCACACGGTTCTATAGCCACGTTTTTGGTTAGAGGGCTAAGACACTGTGAACTAAAGCGATTCCCAAGCGGAGTAGGGGCGCAGTATCGTGCACTTCCTTCATTCGGAGCAAAGTCGGGGCAGAGAAACAGGCGTAGAGCCGAAGAAAGGCAGGGAGAGAGCGTAGGCAGGGGATCAAGGGTCAAGTATGGTGGGGAAGGTAGCGACACCGTACCTCTTGCTGCACGGCCGGCACTGCCAGCCAGGGATGCTGGGCCTCGCGTAGACATATTCGTTTCAGATATATATAATACTATTGAACTAAAGCTAATATCATAAAAAACAAATATACGATTATCGACAAATTTCATAAAAAACTTAACTTTTCGGGAATTTAATTTCCCATCCTCAGTAGTTTAAAAGTTATAACTGACAAAGGGTGAATAATAATAAGAATGTTTAATTTGGCAAGACCTAAAACTGGGAAGCGGAGGGAAGCGGGCAATGGACTTGCCCGCTTCCCTCCGCTTCCCATACCGTTCGACGCTTACATAAAGACCCTCGTTGCGCACTGCAGTCATTTGCTTTTTAGGTCCACTTATGCAAACACTCAGTCAATTTTAGGTCTTGCCAAATTAAACATTCTTCTTATTATTCATCCTTTGTCAGTTATAAATTTTAAACTTCTGAGGATGGGAAATTAAATTCCCGAAACGTTAAGTTTTTTATGAAATTTGTCGATAATCGTATATTCGTTTTTATATAATACTATTTATTGGGTAGATAGATAATTAAGAGGTCTTTCAAGGTAAACGGTGATTTATAGATTGTGAAATAAATATGGAAAGAGAACCACGCTGGGATGGTAATAATGAAAGTAATAAACCGAAGTATTTAGGCTTAGTCGTGGTTGCCTGTCGGTCTGAATGTTTGTCTGTCTGTCTGTCCGTCTTCAAGGGTTTCAGGCGGAACGGTACGATCATGTTAGAAATGCTATGGAAGGGCGTAAACAATTAGGTTTAGAGTTGATAACGAGAAGATTTTGTCTATTCTTTTTCCGTTTGCGTGAAGTATATGTTCTGTTGGGCATTAGTACACTAGCTAAAGGGGATTGGCAATGAGTAATTCACAGTACAGTTTATTCTTCCATACGGTTAAATTTTCCTATTAACGTACCATAAGCAAATGTGAGAATTTCATATACCGCTCAGGGAAGATAAAATGCTAGGAACAGGGAAATCGTATTTTCGTATTTAAGTAACAATCTAATTGTAAGGGTAGTATTTCAAAGTCACGGCTTTTTTTTAGAATTGAGATGTGCACGCGGTTTCAAAAGAACTGGTACAAGCAATCGGGCTGGCCGAGAAGCACTGCGGCCGGCTGTGGCAGAAGTCCGTTGGCGGCAGGAACCGAGGGTGAGGGACGGCTGCGGCAAGCCGAGGGACCATGTATGGCATAAATAGGGCTGCACCTTCAGCGTAAAGGGGGAGAAGCAGCGGGGCCTGGGGCCTGAACACCAGCAAGCGAAGAAGTCCTCCACACTCACCCTTGTACACACACCTCTCAGAGAAGTCAAGCTTTAGGGATCTTTTGGTCCCACAGGGTGCGATAATCTCTGCCAGTCTATCACACATCCGCGGAGGACCGTCAAACTTTAGGGATCTTTGATCCCACAGGATGCGATGTGTTCATATTCTTTTTTTTTTTTCCACGTGGTTAGTCCAAACTTTAGGGATCTTTTGGTCCCACAGGGTGCTTATGAGTTACTTTCTGCTCTCTCTTGTGATTTGTCAAACTTTAGGGGTCTTTTGACCCCACAGGGTGCGATAAATTCATAAGAACTATTCCACCTCTCTGTGACCAGGCTGGCTTCAGAAATCCTTTCATTTCACAGGGCTAGACTGGATTGCACTTTCTGAAATTCTATGAGAGATCAGATGGCGAGAAAACCACGAAGAGTTTGGACGACCATCACGAACAAGAAGCCTTGGAGAAGAACGACCATATATATATAATTGTTTTGTTGATGTATACCCTTGCAATCCCTTTTGCCCTGACCTTGCGTTTTATGTTTTCGAGGCGATTTATGTCGTTTTGTTGGGTATTACCAGGAAGCAAAGAGCGTAACGGGAGGACTAACGAAAAATTAGCACCAAAAAGTGACTTCATCATCGACGAATCTATGGCTGAGCAGCCTAGGAGTATTTTAACTAATTTCACAAGAATAATTGTCTTAAATTTCGAAATTCATCTCTAGCGTATAAATAAATTAAGATAACATATACTAATTTAGCAATTATCTGTAGAATATTGCAGTGCATGCTGGTGGAAACTTTCACATGCAGCACTAGCGCCGAATTTGTTCCCGAAAGGCGATCTGATTTAACTCCTTTTTCTTTATTAAAGCCTTATTTACACTTCATATTCAGTTCACAGTGCTCTTCACAGAATATATATATTGCTCACCAACAAATATAAGCACCATTATAGCCAATTCTGTACTCGATCGAAAGAAACCACAGTAGCAGTTAGCTTATTGCTCGAACTTTCTGTACTTGGCGACAACATTTTTCGGTATTTTGCAGCTCAAGTAGCTGGCCAGTCATGAGCAGGAGATTGAATGAAAAAAATCGAAAAAATACGGTGATATATTCAAGAAAACAACATACAAAGGCCTGAGGTCCCACACTCAAATACTTCCACTCTTCGATGTGACGTAAATTTGCTACGTGCGGTCACGGCTATTTTTATTTTAGACCTATTGAGTCCTCCCGTTGCATTCCGTGCTTCCTGGGTATTACAGTGCGTGTAGTTAGATTTTCATGGAAGGGGTAGCAAGATATTTTATTTTCGTCAGAAATCGAATTGCCGAGAGAGTTAAAGCGTACGGGTATAGACGGAGATCGAATAGAGAATCCTTAAATAGTCGTCATCTTGAATGTACAACGCATTTCCATGCAGTTCCTAAATAAAACTTATATAAGTACCACTGTGTTTACTTTCTCTTTTCCACCCATATTTGCAAGTCTGCTCAGTTCATTCATGGGAGACCCTCGGCCAGTTAACGTAGCGCTACCAAAGAGATTTTACATCGATGAATATTGAAGAGGTCTAAAATCAATTATTCACTAAAAGAATAATTAGGGCAAAAACCCCAAAAAATGCAGGAGCATACGGCTGCAATCGACCACAGATTTTCTAGAGCTATGGCGCCAGTGGCGGAAGACGCCTTCGACAATATCTGCAACACCCCCAACCCTTCCCATTGCTGGAGAAGGTCAGTAAACCCACAGCAATATGCAGACCGGATGCTGACCGATCACATCAAGCACCGCCAAGAACTTGCCTACCTGGGAGCGAGATTCGAGCCTGCGTCCTTGAGAATCAAAGTCAGACGCTTTGGTCTGCTGCTACTGTGGGTCCAACCAAACACTTAATCAACTTGCTAATTTTGTCGATCATACATTGACAACGCGTAAAAAAAATTCCTTTGTGTAAAACTGCAATTCAGACTCAAAATTTCTTTATTCATTTGCGGCTGATTACTAAGTCACTTATGGAATTCAGCTTATGTGTGTTTGTTAACCAATAATTATTATCTGTATAAAGATGCGATTGACGTCAAACTGATTTTGATGTAAGTAAAGCTGCATTGATTATTCGAATTTTCATGGGGGTGAATATATTTTCTACTTCCCAGGTAGCAAACTTTGTTATATTAATATTAGAATAATGTTATAATGACATTATTAATATTATTATAATATTATTCTAATATTAATATAACAAAGTTTGCTACCTGGGTTGTGTGAAATCAATATTTATTTCNTCCCAGGTAGCAAACTTTGTTATATTAATATTAGAATAATGTTATAATGACATTATTAATATTATTATAATATTATTCTAATATTAATATAACAAAGTTTGCTACCTGGGTTGTGTGAAATCAATATTTATTTCTATAAAAAAGATTTTTATCTGTATAACATTGCCTTTGATATACAGTATGGCTTAAGTGAATGGGATTTTTAGTTACGTGAAACTGATTTGTCATTCGCGTGAAATGGTTTTCATTCCTGTGGAAGGGATTGGTCATCAAGTCATTTTTCAAGTGGTTTTCATTCAAGGTAAAAACAGTAGGAAAGCCAACTTGACCGCATTCTTAACTATAGGAAACTCGAGTGCACTGGTTCCTGCTGTGCTTTCATTTACGTGAAATTGAATTTAATCGGTATGAACTTGAATTTTATTTGCGTGAACTTGCCCTCAGGGATATATTCTGGCGGGTCCTTTCCCTGCCACAATATATTTGGGCGTCACGAAACCAAGGACCAAGTGCCTTATCCGCAGGGGATGTTGGAGCGGGCCCCATGGTAAACAATATTTACAGGTTTCTAAGGCTTGTACTCTGTAAAGTTTTGTGAAATTTTTATTTATTGCAACTTACAGCCCTTGCTATGACGCTAAATTTCTGCAGGTAAAAATTTCATGAAGATTGCTCTAAGGGAACGCAAGTATCTGTCGACAAAAATGGCTACAGCGGCAGAAAAATCTGAACAGGACTCTTAAGTCCGTTACCTACGACGAGAGCTCCTTATCTTCAGTTTTTTGGGGAAAACGTGTCTTCCGACGCTGACGCAGATGATAAGACGGCCGAGTCTAAGTGTGTGAGTCGAGAAAGACTTAGAACTTGTAGCTAAAGCCACTAACGCAGGAAAGTTACGGAAATACAAGGTATGAAAATAGATAAAATAGCGGCCCAGCAAAGCTTTATCAAAGAGAAAATATAAAAAGCTAGAGCCATCTGTGAGCACATAGCTCCGCCAAGCAAGGCAACGGTAACGAAAAATTCAAATTGGTTCCGAAACCATAATTTTCACTGCGTGAAAATCTGATCATATGTACCTTTTGATAGTATTAACAGTTTCTGGAATTTTCTTGAAGATCCGTTGGTAACAGCTTGAGTTATGCTGCTAATAAACACTATGGAAAACATAAGTCAAATGCACAAAGGAACCAACCGATCTACACCGAAGTTTCATTATTTATATCTTTTAATATTACTAACAATCTTTTACATGTCATCAAGATCCATTCAGAACTTTTGAGTTATGTGCTAACAAGCATAAAATCAAAAGTAGCGGCAAACAAACGAACATGCAGATCATCACAAAAATATGGTCATATACACTTCGTAATAAACCTAACAACTCAGGTAAATTTCATGAATATCCGTACATAACTTTTTGAGTTATGGCGCTAAGAAAAATTTGGCAGATGAAGTGATTTTCACCCAAAGTTAACAATCTGTTTCTGTTAACATGCCTAACAATCCCAATAAATTGTGTGATGATCCGTTCATAATTTTCTTAGTATCTTGGTGACAAACAGAGAGACAAATAGCCAGACAAATAAGACAAAACCCATAACCTCATTTGTGGAGGTAAAAACACTAATAAAAGAGAAAAATGTACATATGGAACAGGAAAACTACAAGAGAGAGCATGGTAACAAAAACCGAACGAGATGAAATCACACAGAAAGAACAGAGCAGGGACAAAGGAAATGGAATCAATTAAGCAGATGATTGTATTAATTAAGCAGATGATTGTACCTCTGATTATAGACCCATCTCGATCACACCTGTTTTGTCGAAAGTTTATGAGAGGTTGGTTGCGTCGAGATTGGGTTGCTTTCTTGAAAAGCAGGGTGTCCTCCCCCCAACAC
>LQNS02278157.1:3706242-3728929 GCA_001587735.2 Parhyale hawaiensis
AAAAAAGAAAAAATCCTGTGGGGAGGTAAATGTAAATGCCAAGAATGCTCCCCCCCCCTCCCGGCTGTGTCCGCCAGTGACCCTTCATTCCCTATGGAGCTACGGGCACTGATAGATAAGTTAAATGGCTATGGTGCTGTCTATCATCAATTGATCCTGGAAATTTTTTCTTGAACTTTCTCTTTATTCCACAGTTGGGCCGTCCGTGAAGCACCCTTACAGTCATAAGCATTTAAATACAAATGGAATTTTTCAGTTAAAAGCAATAGTTATGGATAGTGTAAAGTAATTCTTCTTCACAGCAGTTTAGCCTGTTTGTCATAGTTGAGTAACTTACGATACCCTGTATGTTATACCTAGTTGAGTAACTTACGAAAGCCTGTTTGTTATACCTAGTTTAGTAACTTACGATAGTTGAGTAACTTACGATAATTGAGTAACTTACGATAGTGTAAAGTAATTCTTCTTCACAGTCAGTGATGGGCACCGTTATATGATATCGGAGGTCGTTACCGTTACTCGTTACTTCAATGAAATGACCAGGTCGTTGCCGTTACTCGTTACTGCCACAAAATTGCACGGGGCGTTACCGTTAAAGTAACGACCGTTACTTCGTTACTCGTTACATCGGAGTTTTTATAATATAGATAACCTGAACATCGTACAAAATGTACTACTGAAATAAATTAGGTCAAAGTAAGTCACGCTTGAATGTTTTGCATAGATTTCGCAATAAGATCTTTATTATAATGGAATTAAAAGTTTATCATTTTGGTAACTGATCCCTATTTTTGATGTAAGAGAAATATCAGTATGAAATGTACTATCTATTGTGTGCAGAATGAGCGCTTTCCAACATACGACAGCTATAAGCGCGTCATGGCTTGTACTATACATAGCACTTTTTTCAGTACTGTATTCCTGGCGAAACAGAATTTCATAGGCGTAAATTAAAAAGAAAAAACTGCGTTGAATCTCATTTTCATGTAACTGACGGCTATCTATATTTAAGCAGTTGAATTTTGCGTTCTTAAAAATTTTATTGTGAAGAAAATATTTTTGAATTGGTCGACTAAAGTTGGCAGAAGCTGCATCCAAGACAGTGATAAGAGGATATTCAGTAATTACATTTCACACGCGGTGTATCTTTTCTACAATTGTGCTATATGTATTACGATATTTGTGAATATGTCCTTGAAACGGCGGCGAAAGATCGATGGACGTATTTTTTTCGCTCTTTGCAGTTATGATTCTGTCGTGCAATGCGTATTGTATCTGCCTGCTTGATTTCTGTAATACTGTATTCGGTGGTGAGCGCCGCCAACTCTCCACTGCAGGTGCAGTCCTTCTTTCTTGGGTAGTAAATATATCACTGAAAACAAATTCCTGTCTGGATGCAGTAAATAGTACTAGTACAGAAATGGTACAAGAAACTTTATAAAAGATTGAATATCATTTTGCCCTTTTTCTGCAGCGTAGTAATTGGAAAAAGTTAATTAAGTCAAGCAAACCAAATCGAACAGCAGTAATCCTGTCAGAAGTAAATATGCAAAATCGTATTTTGTCCTTGGATTTGTAAGTAGCTGTCAAAGAAGAAAATCTCTTAGTGATCTCTTCGATCTAACGCGAAACGTTCAGTTCTCAACAGCTTAGTCGATAGTCTGAATAGAGAGTGCTTTAAAATCCGTTTTGTTATGTTACATGAGAGGAATGTGCATTGATTAGATGAGATAGGCGGCAGTAGACGAGCCAAGAGAGCCATTCCCAAAGAGACCCCGGAGCTTGCACCCCGGCCCTCTGTGAGCTATTGCCATTATGTTAGAAGGATATAAATGCTTGAGGAAAAACGGGGGGGGGGGAGAATTTCAGTCACAGAGACGATCATGGATGCACATAAGCACCAACGATAGCCGCTGATATGCGGAGCATAGAGATGTCAAACTGCGTAGTTGGAGAGGAAGAGAGAAGAAGATCGATTACGGTGACCTCGGAAGATTTGGCCGTTAAGAGTTTGTGACTCCTGGAGGAGGAGTTCTTTGCTGTGGAAGATGTCTCTCCCAATGAATATCAAGACGGTTTTTAAACGCGTTGGCTGTCTTAGCACAAACAACATCGGAAGGGAGTCTATTCCAAATGCTGAGTATGGATTACGGAAAGCCCTACTGACTTAAGGTTGTTCTTCGAGCTTTTTGCTTGAGTTTTGACCGTTGTTTTGCAGGCAATCATTAACGTCTCTTTCAAAATTGTAGGCACGTCGTTGAAGCCATTCAAATACTTGAAAATTTCTATTAGTTGCCCCCTGAGTCGTCGTTGCTCGAGAGAGATCAGACCCAGTTCTTTTAGACCGTAGCTTACACTATTTATTCTTGGTATTACTTTTCAGGCATATAAAAAAGACCTTCTTTATAATGTATATTCTTTGGTGTAGAAATCGAATTTTCAGTCTGTTTTCGTCGGACAGACCTACTTTTTGAGATATATGACTTTGAAATTCCTAATGTTTTCCTATGGGAGAAAATACCCCGCGACTCCACAGGTAGTTACGGTATATTAAAAAAAAGTTTAAAAGGTGTTCCATTACATTCTGTCATCGCCGAGTATTTTCTCCCAAAGGAATACAATGGGAAATTCAAAGTCATATATCTCAAAAAGAAGGTCCGGCCGACAAGAAGGACTTCAGATTCGGATTCTACATCAAGAATACACAAAACAAAAAAGTTTATCTTTATATCCCCCTAAAATAAAATTTTACCCTCTTCTTCATTTTTCACTCAAAATCCCAAGCGCACCCGACGGCAATTTGATAAAATGTTGATAAAACCTTTTAACGTCAACATAGCGATTTCAAACAAAAGTAAGCTGTTCGTGGTGATGCATAAAATGTGTTTATCAGCAATAAATGCAATTTCGTGCATGTATAGACGTCAATGGTGGTTGACTGTAATTGAATTTAGGGCACCAAAAAGTCAAAAGGCTGAAATTTGTTTTGCAATTTACCTATTTCCGGTACTCATATGTACATGCTTTTCTCCAATAGACGGTCTCGTTGCACCGCCTTGAACAGTTATTTTGTTATAATTTTATTTATTTTTGAGGTTGCTATGTTGACAGCAATCGTTTTCCCAGTCGGATATTATGGTTGTGACTATAATAGAACAACTATGATTATGGTCGAGACTTTGGTTGTTTATTATCGAAATATCCTCCATATTCAACCATTTGTGGGGTGCAGTATGGTAGAGATATGTCACAACCTTCGACCATAATATCAACCATAATTCCCAACCATAAATGCCCAATTACAACTATTAAGGTTTTAGCTATACAACCATGATCTGCCATAGTGAACCGTAAAAAAACCATTCACAACCAAAATCGACTGTGTTCAGCGAATGATACAACTATATTCTACCAAGATAAACTTTCTTATTTATTGACATATTATGCAGCCGATGACTGCTTTGTTTGCTGGTGATTTAATAATAGTTTAAGTATTACGTGCGTGTTAGGCCTGCAGCTCAGATTGGTCTAAGGCTCTAAGCTTCAGAACGATGCTAGAGCAGGAGCTTGAACCAGTCGGTGCAGTTAACGCACGTTTATACATAACTTCTTTAACTCTAAGTCGGTATAGAGCTACTCTAATCAATTTAGAGAAAGTCACAACAGAATCGGTTATTTTCGGGTGGTTCACGTTGTCCGGGTACGAAAGGTTAAATATCTCATAAAACTTGACATCTTCTATATAAAGCTAATGGGAGGAATTTCTTAATGAATCTTTACCGACGTAAACTGGATAAACATAACAACAGATGGCAATATTTGATCAAGGATTGCAATACTATTTAATAAGAAATACAACTAATAAAAATGAATATGATGGGTAGCTACGCTAAAGTGGATGAGCGTAAAAAAATCGGGAAGTAATAGATAAAAATAACGATAAAAATATAAACAGTGCAATGTTTATATTTCATCGACAGGAAAGAAAAGACTGAAATATGCACAATTTTTGCACTATGATATGAATTTTTAGATGTTTCGCATTGTATAGTCATACAATGTTATTTTGGTCGATAATGTTGGGAATTCTAGCCATATTATTAAAATCCATGGCGATCTATACATACTCTGCCCCATATAATGGGAGGAATTTCCCTCATGATCGTACGTACAGAAATCCATTGATATATAAGCTACCATAGTAATGCTCTAACATATGCTCTACCATATATAGTCTTTAAACATCCTTGTACAACCATCTACCATATATAGTCGTCAAACATCCATGTACTACCATAGACCTTCGTTTCTTGACAAACCATAAACAACCAATATTGCCTCCATTAATATCGACCTAAATAAACTAAAATCAACGTTATGTTATGGTTGACATATCTACCATATTGTTTCATCATCCATAATCGACTTTAATGTCTCATACACCACTATATTCTACTATAATCACAACCATAATTTCCGACTGGGTTGTTAATTTCAATAATTTGCCTCCAAGCCCACTTGGGACAAGTGACACAGGCATTAAATCATAATTTGATATATCATTCAATGCAATGTAGCCTATTGATATCTACGTACAGTATATTAAGGGCGCGCCTATCACAGTGGAACATGAATTGTTACAAAGACACACAGGAAATACTTTTTTGAGTAAGTGTATATATAATATATATATATATATATATATATATATTATGCAAATATAATTTTTTCAATTTATTTTTCAAGGTAAGTGTCGAACTTTGAAACATCAATATTAACTAAATGTATGGCTGTGTTGCAAATACAAACAGCAATTGTAAAATAAATATTTAGCTATTTGCTAAGTTTATCAAACAATTTGTTTACATACGAGTTTTTTTTTCTGTTACCTCAGATTATGCAACAAGTTAATAAAAACATCATAAGGAGTAAATAAATACAAGTGAAAAGGAATATTTTCATTACTCGTCCAAAACAAAGAAATTAAAACTGTAACAATTTAATAAACACTGAAATAAGTGTTCAGTAGTGGTAAACAAAACAAGTTAATTTTCAACATGGCACATCCATTTTTTATGATTTTTTTTAAGGTGATTATCAATAGACTTTATCAGGTTTGATATTTCAGATGGTGGAATAGAATCTGCAGCTATTTTTACTGCATTCGATTGGCTTACTTTGCTCGAAAACTGCCGACCACCTTCATAGACCTTCCTTTTGATCATTGCCCAGAGATTTTCCATGGGATTTAAATCGGGGCTATTCGCTGGCAGGTAATAATCCTTTTTGATTTAAACCCTCCATCCGTAAGCCAGTTAGCAGCGTACCGTGCTCGGCGTGAGGGAGCGTTATCGTGCTGAATTTTCAAATTGCATCTGCGTGCGATGGTCTGCTCATGAAACCATGGAATCAAGTTGGCTTCAAGAAACTGGCATCCTTTTTGCATCCAGTTTAACTCCTACTATCCCGGCGCAAAACGTTATACCTCCACCACCTTGTTGACGCTTAAGACTTAGCTTCAGAGTCGAGTGAACTCAGGAAAACCGCTTGCCTGCGAAGCTGGGAAAACTCCACTGCAGGACGGTCATGGGGCCAGGCGTATCGCTTCACACTTGAGAAATTAGCACGTCGAGCCTCATGCGGTGCGGGCNACTCAGGAAAACCGCTTGCCTGCGAAGCTGGGAAAACTCCACTGCAGGACGGTCATGGGGCCAGGCGTATCGCTTCACACTTGAGAAATTAGCACGTCGAGCCTCATGCGGTGCGGGCAAGTTTCAAATTACTGGGTTCGACCACAGAAACTTGCGAGGCAAAGCAATAAAAGTCCGTAAGCGAGTCTACCGTGTGATACCAAAGGAAGAATGGGAAAGGAAAACCAAATGTTAATAGACGATAATTGAAGAAAAGGAAGCAAATTATCGACACAAGGTCATTTCACCTGTTTTCAGAATTCAATCACACAAATGCCGAAATGATCATCACCAAATTTGTATCAATTGTGTCTTGTATTGCTCCTAATACTTCCTGTAATTTGAAAAAGATCCGTTCACATAACTTTTGGAGTTATTGCAGCAACAAACATAAGATCAAACACAGAGGTAACACTGAGACACACACAGATCATCACAAATCGTCACAAAAATTTAGCCATTAACTCGTTTCGATGTACCAAATAACTCATGAAATATGTCATAAGCAACAGACACTGAAATGTTACAAAACTATCTGTAAACTAGAAATTTAAGAGTAACCTACATAGATCTACCACAAAATTTTTTTAAAGTTATTTTTAATTAATATAAGTTATTTATGATGCCGTGTCTGTTGAGGTCGGTCATGGAGGACCCATCCAGACTCCCTTCCATTTCCACCATCAAGAGTGGCTCTGCATTCGTCAGTAAATATGACATAGGAGAAATCAGTTTTCATGTTCTCTTCAGCCAATTTGACCCTACTTTCTTCATCAGTTGTTGTTAGAAGTGGTCGTTTTATTGCCTTTTCAATTTTCCCTAGCTTCTGCAGAACCTCACATCTTGTCTTTCTGATTAGTACTTGGGCTCCAGCGTCTTCAAATATAGTCTTACTTGTAGAAAGTTGTTTTCTAGTGATAGAAACCTTCAAATGTCGCATATCCCGAGCAGTCAATTTCCTCGTAGAGGCTCGATCCGTTGTTTTCCGGTTGACTTTACCGTCAATTGCATAAGTCTTAATTGTACGGTGATCACGCTGCAATTTCTTGGAAACTTCGAGTGTTGTCTTACCAGAAGCCAATAACGAGGTCACTTTCATCTTTTCTTCAGCGGTTAGACAGCTTTTCTTGCCCATGTTGACTAGAGAGTGATGTTGCACAATCTGGCGTAACAGCAGAATTCCGTGCGATAATTAAATGTTGCCAAAACGTGGGAAATGGTTTCGTTTTATTTTTCTCTAATTGTTTTTATAGTTACAACATACCTGTGCTCTTACTTACTATTAATATTTTAAATGTTTTTCTTATATTGAAGAAAAAGCAAAAAATAAAAAATTATTTGCATAATCAAAAGTAACGCACTGTATATAGATACACAGTAATTGTAGCTTCTACTTCGCTTCACATTTACTTATACAGGTTCTATTTCTTATTATTCCCTTTTTTACGCAGTTGCCTTTCCCACTTTGTCTATAATAGCGTATTTCACAAATAGTTTCAATTTTTATCAGTAAAGTATTTTTTCCACAGTCACGGTACTGTTCTCTTCTCCTGGGCTGCAAAATCCTAAACGTACCGAGTGAATCGAGAGCATCGTTTTCATTTCCACGGTTAAACTCGATGTATAAAAGGAATCCATGTTCTCGACATTTTACAGATTATCTTAAGATAAGTGTGTTATTGTATGACAACGGTATGGCACGTACAAAATAATCAGAGTGAGAGTATCTTCCAATGTCAACTTTCATTATAGAATTTTAGTACCCTGGCAGTAAACGATGACAAGGCACCATCACACACTCTCTGTAGCCACTTTTGACAGCCGGACTCAGTAATTTTTCACTTAAATTATTAGAGGAGCTTGAGTTACCATCCAGCTTAGAAGATTGTTGGTATAACATACTGACTCTTGAAAGTAAAAATCGCGAAAATAGATCCATCTGGCATCACGTGATCTTGGCATTAATTAAGTGAACTTGTTTCTAATGTAATACTCAGCACTTTCTAGATAAAGCGCAGCTGTCATATATTGTGTACAAAATTCTGTCTTTTTATCTGTACGTCCACATTCATAAGAAAAGCAATGACAAATTATATAATACGAAACATTCAATTCTTGTTCCTCGTGGGAATATTATTTTGTTATTTTTGCCTGGTTAGAAATTTCAGATAAATTTTCTACGCAAACTAATCCTCAGTGAAACATGTGAATTAACATTGAAGCTTCGCCAAGAAACACAACTAACTGAATTAGTCTTAAAATAAATGAAGATCAAGAGTCATGTTGCTGTCCTTTAGTAGAGTAAATTAATGATAGACGTTAACAGACTACCTATTGCTGGTTTATTGGCTATAGCCAAAATTTTTATTGAGCCCTGAGTTTCAATAACAATAGTATAGTTAACTGTTCAATGCTATGTTTTCATAATCTGCATACCAAATTAGTGCAGTTTGAGAGTGCATGCCTCCGCCAAGCAAGTCAAGGTGAAGGAAAGACTTAAATTGGTTTTAGAAACTGAGATTTATTTATCATCACTAAAATTTGATCATTTGTGCTTGATGGCAGTAATAACAGCTTCTGTATTTTCTTGAAGATCCGTCCGTAACTTTTTGAGTTATATTCTGACAAGCGTTCGTCAGACAATCACAAGGATCAACTGATAATCACCACAATATTGTCTTTTATGTCTTCTAACTTTTATAACATATCCTGTAAATTTTATGGAGATCCGTTCATACTTTTTGTTTGAGCTTTATTACTGACAAACATAAAAACAAACGGACAAACAGATCAACACAAAAATTCAGACATTTTTTCTTAGTAATTATCATAACAACTTCAGCAAATTTCATAAAGATCTGTCCATAACTTTTAGAGTTATACCGCCACTCGTAAAAGAAGCAAGCAACAAACAAACGGTTGAACGAATCTTAACCAAAAATTATTCATTTATTCCACCTACTATCTCTAACACTCCCTGTAAATTTTGTAAGAATCCAATAACTTTTTAAGTCACCTTGGGGCAGACAGAAGAACAAGCTACACAAAAACATAACTTCCTCGGCGGAGGTAATAATTTGTCAACCTGGCTAAATGATCAGTGATCATGAAAGTGTCATCAATACTAGTAGTATGTCAGCGGTACAATTTCGGTTGAAGTTCATGGCAGTTATTACCTCTGACAAAGAGGTTATTTTATTATTTTTTTTTTTTACTTTGTGTGCTTATTTGACTGGTTTGTCAAACAGCTAATCTGTTTGTCCGTTTGGGTCTATAGGTTTGATTTTATATTGATCAGAAAAAAGTTATCTACAGATTTTCATAAAATTTGCACGAATAATTAGAAATGTTGAAATGACTGGAGTTTATTGATGGTCACTCAGCAGCCGTTTGTGTGTTTGACCAAAGTTTGTTTTAGTATATGTCATAACAAAATTCAAAAGTTATAGACAGATCTTCAAGAAAATTACGCCCGTCACCTAAGCCGTTACAGTAACTAGTTACTTGCTCATTTCTCTTCACAGTAGTTTAGCCTGTTTGTTATAGTTGAGTAACTCACCCTTCATGATTTGCAGCACTTATACGAAAGATATTTGAAAGGAAAAAGAGATAAAATTTGCTATTTTGGCAATGCTCTTAACACCGCTATTCTGATGTATCATATTTCACTCTACTCTCTTGACTCAAAGACCATTGATTTCCAGTTATTGTTAGTAGCGCGTGTAGCAGTAGGCGAGTTTAATTTCCTGCTGATGATCAAACAGAACGTATCATATTCAAGTCCCTCCTGTCGTATTTTGGCGGCAAGTGGCAGCAACCTATAGAAACTGGTGATACTCAGTATGTGAATGATTTTTTAAAAACGAACAAAACTATTGTAGAGCAAAGAAGAGAAATGAGCTCAGCACAAACAATCGTCAGAAAATATCTCATTTCAATTTCAGAACGCTTTATTTCATATACAAATTGTTAAAGCATGGTCATTATCATTTCTCGTGGAGGGGGGGACATTTCATATTGAATGCCTCCCCCAAAATTCTTGAGGGTGGAGGGCAAATGCCATGAATAACCCAACCTGTTATGGGATATTATACTACGGAACGTTTCTTCCTGACACATCGCTCACCGTCCAAAGCCTTCCGGCTTGGCCCTCAGAACGAACCGCCAACTGGTCAGATCGTTCTCGAGCTTATATAGCAATGAAGCAGCGGTAACAAAATGGCCCATTAGTTTTACCGTGCAGAAGCAAGAGTATTCACCCGAAAACCATAACACATTCGAAATGCCGCTGACATGGATGTCATAATATTGAAAACCCTATCTGACTTTCACTTGCTGAGGCTGCTAGATAAGCCAGCTGTCAGCGTTAACGTGCAACGTGCACTGTGGAGATAACTCGCTATTGTTTCTTTCGTTGGTCTCCAACTAAAATCAGACAAGAGGTAGCCAAAGAAAACTGGCCCGTGCTCACGCGGGATCATCATCTGGATCTATTTCGAAATTACCGTAAGTGCGAGAGAAAAATTTAGTGTAGGCTACGAGGAAATTAGCTTTAAGCTTCGCTGATGCCAAGCAAGCCTAAGCCAGCTTTGCTCATTGTAGAGGGTGTTGTTACTCGTTGCCATCGTTAGGGTCCACCAATGCCAACTTGGCGAGGAGGCTCCGGAGGAGGCCTTGACATAGGGAAGAGAAATTTGAAAAGAGGAAGAGAAGCGAGGAAACGTGCAGCCCCGAGCGGGTCCAGCCAGAGACTGGCGCTGCTCACCGAAAAATCAGTGGGGTGACTAGAATTAGCTAGAACACGAAAAGAAGTGACGAACAGACTGTTCACCCAGTTAGCAGAGTTGACAGGAGGGATCATCGATCCGTCCCATTCGGAGTGTGACTCGAGTGAGACTAGCCGATAGTCTGTCAGCCTTTTCACTGAACGACCGACGGACTCAAGCGGAGCAAAGGTCGCTAGTGTGGGCTCGCCTCCACCCACAATACCTGCCTAGTGGAGCGGGCAGAGCCGAGTTCTTACTTTTATACTTCTTGGCCTGAGATTCGATTTGCTCGCGCAACACAGGGTGTGCAAGGAGCCTGGCAGCTGAGACCGAGGCAGTTCCTGCTGCCCTCTGCAGGCCCGCTGTCTAACCAACGCACTCAGAGAAAGAAAAGAAGCTTTCGGTTTGCAGAGTAAACACTCGACTGGGTGCTAGGCTGGCTCAGAGCATTCTAGCATAGGCTGAAACTTACACACATACATACACATCCGGAAATACAGGCCAAACCAGAACAGCTATAGTCTGCTCTCAAAAGAAATTTTCGAGTTGAACGAAATGCTTGCCCTCCTCCTATTTTAAACCCACTCGCAGCAAAATCCATAGCCAGCCAAACAGCATAACACCAAGCGACAACACACTGACTAGTTGTACTGAGACCTCGCAATCCCGAACAGACGTAGGCGTCAATGCGTGGAGGACGGACGCAAAACACTGTCGACGATTATCCTTGCTCTTGCTGGCGTACGAGAGACTGTTAACATAATCAGTTAATGATTTGCGACATTCAAAGTTTCTCTCTGAAGCCCTGGAGGCCCTACCAGGAGTTTGCTAATTCCCGTGATGGAGAACCACTGTTTCAGAAGAACTTGGCCGGTCCCCGAACTTTCCAAGTCATCGTGGTGCACTCCTAGGGAGGGTGCGCCACGGCAACCCACCAAATCCTGTCACGGACAATAGGTATCATGTATGTTGAAGGTGAAAGAAAACAAATGGTACCTTCTGGCAACTTTTATTGGCAATAGGTACATACAACATTGCATAGAGTGCAGTGCCTGCAGAAAATACAGTATACCTACGTACCGCGATGTTAAAGCTCCATATTTTTATTGCACCTGCAAACTAGCTATGTCAGCACAATGAAATTTGCAATAACATGTTACACTAGAGCACTCAGAGAGGGCATACCTCCTCCAAGCAAGGCAACGGTAACGAACAATTCAAATTGGCTCTGAATCCATGAGTTCTATTGTTTCAACTCCAAAACCTCATCACTAGTGCCTTTTAATAGTATTAACAGTTTCTGCAATTTTTTAAGATCCTTTCATAACTGCTTGAGTTATGCTTCTAACAAATATTATGACAAACATAAGTCAAACATGCAAACGAACCAACCGATCTGCACAAAAATTTAATTATTTATATTTTTAACATAACTAACAACTCTTGTAAATTTCATAAAGATCCATTCTAAACTTTTTGAGTTATTGCATAATAAACATTATGACAAACACAACTCAAACGTAGAAAAGAATTAACCGATCTGCATCAAAATTCAAACATTTTTGCCTTTTAACATTACTAACATTTCCTGTAAGTTTTATAAGGATTCAATCAAAACTTTTTGAGTTATTCGCTAACAAACATAAAAACAATCACAGCAACAAACATACGAACTAACTAACAGATCATCACAAATTTTAGCCATTTACTCTCAATGATATACCTAAAAACTCATGTGAATTTTATAAAAAAAAACGTCCATAGCTTCTTGAGTTATGGCATTGACAAAAATGATGCAGACAAACAAGCTAACCGATAGACGGATCTTCACCAAAAGTTAATCATCTATTCTTCCTACCATACCTAACAATCCCTTCAAATTTCGTCAAAATCCGTTCATAACTTTTTGGAGTTAGCTTGGTGACAGACAGAAAGACAGAGATACAAACAAACTGACAAAGAGACAGACAAACCCGACGAAAACATAACCTCCTTGGCGGAGGTAAATATAGATGAGAAAAGGCCCGCAAAGTTTGAGATTTAAGTACAACACATTGTAGAATTTACATATCAAAGAGTACTCGTACCAGTTAAAAAGTATTGGTATGAAAATATTTTTGAAAATCATACATGCTCAACTAAAACTACGCTCGATAAGCGGAAACCTCGGAAGAAAAGCAGTGATAAAAAATACAGGAACAGACAGACAGATGATTTCCAAACTGTATTCAATGCTTAGTGATATTTTCGACAACTGCTGTAAATTTTGTATAAGTCCGTTCATTTATAACTTTATGAATTACGTAGCTAGCAGACAGTTTAGACAGACACGGGGACAAGCGGACCAACAAAACATCACGAAATTTAAATCATATGATCTTCGTGACATTCCTAATAGTCCTCTAAAGTTCATTGGGCTCCGCCCAATGCTTTCTTACTTACAAACATTAAAGACAACGGGCAGATGGACAAACTGAAGGACGGATCAACACCAAAAATGTTGCTAATTTCATGAAGATTCGTCTCATAATTTTTGAGTTATGTTATAAAAAAGAATACTATAGACAGGCAAGCGGACTGACGGATAATCATCAAAGATTAACTATCTGATCTTCGGCATTCCAAACAGAGCCGGCACATTTCATGAAATTCTGCTCCTGTTTGAGTGGTGGGAGTTATATCGCTAAGAAAAAAAATATTGACAAAGATACAAACAAATGGCTGATCGGATCATCGCTACAAGTTAATCATCTGTTCCTTCTAACTTACCGACAAGAGTCCCTGTAAATTTGATGAAGATCATTTTACGAGATTATTTAAGAACTTCTAAGGTATCTTAGAAACAGACAAGTGAACAAACAGGTGGAGTCTTACAAAAGTGGAAATAATTACTTCATAAGCAATTTCAATTCATAGATAAACCATTGCAATGCAGTTATTGCTTTTGGATATCATATAAACTAGCTGTTCCACAATAACTATGAACTCTTACATAGAATAGAGTGCTCTGGAATAGTCTTTTGAACTCTTCTTTAGGAGAGCACTGGGTTAGTTGATCATTATGCAATATGACATCTAGGGGAAAAATTATAGAATAATAATATAATGGTCCCGTGCATAGGTGTCGCTAGATCCATTTTCGAGTTCTTAAGGGTCCTGAGGCTCCCCTAAAATATTTCTAAGCCCCTCCATAATTTTGTGTGTTTTATTTAAATGTTAGAATTTTCTGAAGTGAAAATTGTTTTTTCAAAGGAAAAAATCAAGCTGGAAAAAATAACTGTTTCACCTATCCTCTCCTGTGCATCATTGATCATATACTCAATGGGTGCTCCGTGAACAGCCAGAGTTTCATCACTGTATGGAGAAAGTCATAAAAATTAGACTCCATGGCAGCGGCAAGAGAAGCTGTAGATATAATCAGTGTTTAGATTTCAATGTTGGCAGGGCAAGCAGTGCGTGCAAATATATTAAAATACGTTTCCCATTATTTGCAACCTGGTCTATTTGCTACCTACGATACCAAGTTTTCAATGAAGTATGATATGATGACAACAGTCCACAACCCGGCCTAGTTTTAGCCTGTTTGCTTAAGGCGTGACAGAAAATGAACAGATAAACAAATAAATAGACAAACAAATAAATAGACAAGCAAATAAATAAATAAACAGACTGATAAATACTCATCAGTCTTTATTATATTGTATATATTAGGTTATATTAGATAGGCGGCAGTAGACGAAGTAACAGGCGCATTCCCAAAAGACATCGGAACTTACGCCCGGCCTTCCATGAGCTATTGCCATTATGTTAGTAGGATATAGAGGACTGGAGAAAAGGGATAAAAAAGGGGGGAAGAGTCCCTGCCAAAGAGACTATCATGAATGCACGCAAGCACGATCAAGAGCCGCTGACATGCGGAGCTTAGAGACGTCAAGCTGTGTAGTTGGAGCGGGAGAGAAAAGCAGACCGATTCAGGTAGCCTTGGAAGCTTTGGCCGTTAAGAGTTTGCGACTCCTGGAGGAGGAGTTCTGAGCTGTGGATTATGTCTCTCCCAATGCATGTCAAGACGATTTTTAAACGCGTTGACTGACTCCGCACAAACAACATCGGAAGGGAGTCTTTTCCAAATGCTAACTATGAAACACGGAAAAAACTGCTGAGTTAAGGTCTTTTTCTCCCTATTTTGAAATACCTGTAACCGTGCTAACTAGTGTTAACTAGTTCGCTACACCCAGCCTTAGCCGACTGTTTTCTGTACGCTACCATTCATGCTTTCAATAAAAAAAATCTAAAAATTCTTCTCTCGATTCTCTTTTCTCTGGCCAACTGTATTCAGCAAAAAGTACTTCAAAGTCCCAAGAAACCTTTTCTGCTTTAACTCTGTGTAGCCTACGTTTCTTTTATCATCTCATTCATAATGTGTAGCATAATGTGTAGGCATTGTGCCAGTGACTCTCAGCAGACCATAACTGTGTATAACTCTCTGATGCTAGTGTTTAGTATTATTCTGAAGTTAGTTTTAATCATGAAAACCTCAGGCGCTGCGCCCTAATCTTGTTGGACACAGTAATTTATGAGAACAATGAATGATTTATTATTATTATTATTATTATGCTTGAGTTTTTGAACATTGCTTTCAAGCGATCATTGAGATCTCTTTTAAAGAGCCCCGTCGTAGGTACGTTGTTGAAGCCATTCATATACTTGAATGTTTCTATTAGTTGCCCCCTGAGTCGTCTTTGCTCGAGAGAGACCAGACTCAGTTCTTTTAGGCGAAATTCATACGAGCTATTTCGCAGCTGAGACATCAATTTCATTGCCCTGCGTTGGACTCTCTCCATGTTATCGATATCTTTACACAGATGTGGCAACCAGAATTGGACAGCATATTCTAAGTGTGGCCGCACTAACGCTTTGTACTAGAGAACGATGATGTCCTTGGACTTGTATTCAAAATTTCTGGTGATGAATCCCAGTACTTTGCTTGCCATTTTCACACTTCTATCAACTTGCTGTCCGTGTAGTAATTTGTTTGTAAAAGTGATTCCCAAGTCACGTTGTTGGGTGGCTGCAGCTAATACCGTCCGGATCATTTGCAATGGGGGGTGAAGGGTTCATTAGCCCTATGTGCATTACCGAGCATTTGCCGACATTAAGGCTCATCTGCCTCGTTGTGCTCCATTCCATGAGGTGGTCAAGATCTTGTTGGGGCTCGGCTCTTTTTGTGGCAGGATGGCATAGTTTTGTATCGTTCACAAATTTACTGATTTTACTACGGATGTTAAGATCCAGATCATTGATGTAAATAGAGAATAGAAGCGGACCAAGCACGCTTATATGAAAACTGTAATTTTTTGGTACAAAAGTGATCGAAATGAGTACTGTAGTGTTTGAGAAGTTAAGAACAGGTTGTATAACTGGATATCTACTGTAAAAAAAAGTTTTATATCCCTGAGAGGGTAGGTAACGGATGAAATTATGTTTGGAGATTCGAATGTGCTACGTTTTGATCCGGAGGAATAGAATGTAGCCTTTTCACACAATATTTTTTCGACACCTATGTTCAATAATAAAAGATGACATGTGGAAAAAAGTTTTCTGTTTTTTTTAACCCTTTTTTTAAAGGAACATTCGATACGTTAATGTGAAAATATGAGCAAAATAAGAAAAATACAAATTTGTTTCAACCTAATTGGCATAATTAAGTCTGCCAAGTAGTTTTCGAGAGTAGATTTAGAAAAGGTTGTATCATGTTGGTGAAAAAGTAATGTCCGATTGCCACTACAAATTTTTCAGACCGAATTTATTAAATTTTTTAACGTCTCATTTCAGATATACAGTACCTCTATGTTTAATTTGTATCATTTTCTTCGAGATTATCTAACTTTTGCCCCTAAGTTCCATAAACTTTTCTCTCATATTTGTCTCGCCTAACAGTGACGTAAGAGAAGGTTTACTCAACGAATTTCATGAAGGCTTTGATGTAGGTGCGGCAGCAAAATCTATTGAGAACACTTATGGGGTTGATGTAATTACTGGAAGACGTTGCAGGAGGTGGTTTTTGCGCTTATAAAGTGATGACTGATTTAACTTTAAAAGAGAAGTAAAAAAATAAAAAACATTATTACGCCTTGTTGAAATCTTTCGTTTTAGAGAACCTATACATTACTACTAAGGGATTTAGAGAACACGTAAATGTACCCCATTTAAGCGTGGTACACCGACTAAAACATACCGTGTTTTTGGGGGGTTACATTTTTCAATCGGACATTATTTCCGCACCAACCTGATATAATTGTGTGAGTAATTTACTGGGCAATGAAGCATATGATGAACAATAAATACTGCTTTCTGTTTCAGAGCGTTAGCGATAAAACTAGAGGGCACTCTGAGAGCGCATACCTCCGCCAAATACGGCAACAGTAAAGGAAATTGCACATTAATTCTGCACCTACAGTATGACTTTCTTTGTATCAACACCAAAATATAATCATTTGTGCCTTTCGATAGTACTAACAGTTTCTGTAATTTTCTTGAAGATCTGTTCATAACTGTTTAAGTAATGCTGCTAGCAAACATTATGACAAACATAAGTCAAACACACAAACGGACAAACCGATCATTACCAAAATTTAATCATATATGTGTTTTAGCATTACTAACATGTCCTGTAAATTTCATAAAGCGCCATCCATAACTTTTTGAGTTATTGTGCTAATTAGCCTAAAATAAAAACTGCGACAAACAAACGAAGGAAAGAACAGATGGTCACAAAAATTTGGTCATTTACTCTTCGTAATATACCAAACAACTTATGTAAATTTCACAAAAATCTGTCCATAACTTTTTGAGTTATGGCACTAAGAATAAGTAGGCAGACAGACAAACAGAAAAGAGATGAACGGGTTTTCACCAAAAGTTAATGATTTGTTACAACCATGCCGAACAATCCCTGTATATTTCATAAAGATCCGTTCATAACTTTTTGAGTAACATTTGGGACAGACAAACAAAAAGACAGACAATCGTACACGACAAAAACATAACCTCTTTGGCGGAGGTAAATATTTTAATATGCTCGATTCTAAGAAAGCGCTTCATGAGACACTGATTTCAAGCCTCCTATGTTTAATACTATTAGGGTTAAGCAACTGGCTCTAGGTTCAATGAAAGATGCAGATAAAAAAGGGAAATATTATTATGTTGAGTCAGATTGCACACTCCTTGTCTGCCACTCAATATCCTAAGTAGGCCTGACGATAAATTGATAAAGCTGCGATAAAATACTTTCGATCGAGCCAACATAGCAATCTCGTACAAAAAGCAAGAACTGTGTTAATCTTCTCGAAACAAATTCGTAGCTAGATGCCAATGGTGAACTACGAACATTGATCACCAAAATGACGTAAGATCTGCTAAAACTAATATTGCAGTTTTCATTGGTTAGTGCCATATATGTATACTAGTGTCCCGAGCCGTCATTGTAAATGACGGCATATCGGGTTATTATTGACTGGTGCACGTGTTCGATAAATGACGGCAGTAAGTTAGCCCTTCAAGAAAACCCCCGCTGTCTCCTGTGCTTATTACTGTTCAGAAGGCTTCTTTATTGGAAATTCAGCATTCTGCCTAAGAAATTGGATATATATATTTTAGTGGCCCATGCCGTCATTATAAATGACGGCAAAAAATTAACACTTCACCAAAATCCCCGCCGTCTTTTGGGCTTCCTCATTTTCCCAAAATCTAATGCTGAAGAAAAAGATTGCAAGGTACCCAACTTTTTTTTTCGCCGAAAAAAATTGCAAGGTAACCCACTTTTTTTTTACATTTTGAAATCTGAATTTTCTCCTATCTTATTCCCATAGAGCGTGACAGGAAAGATATAAATACATAAATAAATAAAAACACGACGTGAATTATTCTATAGTAGATTGTTGATGTTGTTTCGCAATAGATGCATTGTTTGCGTCTTCAAAAACAGTTTATTTTTTGTTTGAGGTCGCTATGTTCAGTAGAAGAAATATGACTTAAGTTTTTTTTTTTTTGCCGTCAGGCAAACTTGGGAGGACTGGACAGTCAAGCATTGTGTTGTCTATGTTTGACTTATAAAATCTCAGAAATCGGTTCAGCAATTTAGAGAAAATGTTAGGAGAAGATTAAACATAAATGCTCACTTTTTTCATTGCTCAGGGTATTTACGTTTCTTAATCCTGGTTCTGTGATGGGATAATTAGACGGAGAAGATAACGTGTTTTACGATGGAAGTTTACAGATTTTCCAATAGGTAAAAATGAAACGTGTGACAAGACTTTTTGCCCCTAGCAGGGTTCAGTTATTTGTGGGGTTATGTTAATTCGGCATGCAACTAGAAGAAAGCACGACAAATTTTTTAGTTCAAAATCAGAAAAGTTGTTCCAGTAGTTTTGGAAAAAAGTTGAATAGAGGAAATCAAACTGAGTGTTCCGCGTATAATTGCTTTTCGCTGCTATTAAATAAGGCAAAGTATTTTAATCAAGGCAAAATGAAATGTGGGGCAAGTATTTTTGACCCTTATTTTCAACCTCAATGGGATAGATGATTTTTTTAGGGTCAAGTTGATGGTGCATGCAAGTGCAGAAAATCAGGGCAAATGGATGGAGCTCACAATCACAAAAATCGGACCAGTAGTTTTAGAGAAAAAGTTGAGAAAAAAGTTCCTACAGCTTGTTCTTAAATAAATTTAGTACAGCGATGGCTTAAGAGTACTTTGCCCCTGGAAGGAGAAGGCCATTGCTTTCTTTAGGTGCTGGAAAAATGCGCCCGTCAACCGTTAATATTATAATTTTCTAGAAGAGGAACCAACCCCACACCCTCACTGGAAAAGAATTGGAGTAAACTAGCAATGCGGTCATTAAGAAAGGCTCAGGTCGTACCAAGTCCTCAACTAAAACAGATGACGCAATGCTGAAAATGACATATTCCCTTCATGAAAGAAACCTTTAAAAATTTGGCCAATAAGCTAAAAAACACATATGGTAAGTCTCTCTCTCTCTCTCTCGAGGAGCAATAACAAGGAGATTGAAGGAAAACGGTGTACTATTAATACGATGCGGAAATAAACGTTCTTTGTCAAGAATAGGAAGGGAGATCAAAAAAACTTACCTGCTAACGGTACCTAACCTAAATACCTTCACCTCGGAATGGTTTCAGAGAGTTATTCGGTTGGATGAGGCACGGTTTTCTTCTGTGAGTCATGCTGCTGATAGGTGCTTTCAAAAATCAGATGAGAACTTCAGTGCCGATTGACTTCAAAAATCATTTATGCTAGGCAAGGGACGGAGTACAGTATGAGAGCACTTTCATGCCTTGACGTTGATGGAAATAAAAACATCACTGAGAAAGATACACTAGTATTCTAAAGAGAGGCTTGCTTCCCCCCGTTCTATAGTTGTGCCCTTTGTGTTCCCGAGAAATTGTCATATATGAGCACAATAATACACCCTCGCTCACGCTCAAAAGTTGACTGACCAAAAGTTGGTTGGGTAACAACTTTTTCCAGCCAATGTTCTGGGCGGAGAAAAATTTTATTTTAACCCTAATATTGAGAACATGTGGAGCGTAATAAGATCATTGGCTCGTAGAAAATATGCGAGTGAAAATTCACGCAGGGAGGCAGTACAGAACGAGTGAGAAAATGTCACCACTCAACAATGTAAGAAGCTGACGGACAGCAGCCCAAGAATTCCCTCGTTAAAGAAGGCTCACGGAGGAGCTATCCCGTCTAAGCTGAATACAAATTTTTACAGAATGCTCAGTAACTTCTTTCGGCGATTCGTTTTTTCGCAACTTTTTTCCAAAGAAACAATCAAAATCCGCTTGATCTTAATTTTTTGCTTGGAGTATGTACAGATATGTACATTAAAGATAGTGCAGACTTGGAATATAGAACAAACCAATAAAAAATGAATAAAACATCAATAAGTTTCAAAGTTCTATACTAATAGAAGTTATCGTTGTTTCCCAGCATAGCAAAATTATTGGGCATTATTGAATGAACACGCTTGTGGGGCTGAGTCCCCCTATACAGAAAGTCCTCGTTCTAGGCCAGAGATCCGTGCAGGAATCAAGTGGGACTGAACAAGGAACCATGGTCTTAAACAAGGAATTGCGGCGTGTTGCAATCAAACTGCCTGTGTGACGGTGTGATGTTCAATGAGACTCAGGTTAGGTAGCACCGTCGACAACCTCAACATTTATGAGCTAAGAGCTGGGTAAAACCACCTTTGTTAACAAACATTACCTTTGCTTGAGAGCATTGTGATCACTTGATATATAGGAAAATGGAGAAAATATACCATAGCTGATGTATATTTGCCTTCTTGGAGGTTTTTTCACATTTTTCCTAAAAACCAGTCAAATTAAAGCTCCGCCAGCAATGTTAAAGAGTGAGGCTTCTGCTTATTCCGCTGAGATTGCATCGTTTTCATCCCATATTTATGAGTGAAACGGTGTTACATTGGAGCTCATAGCAACATGATCTGGTCTCTGACTGCAACACGCCTCAATTCGTTTTCTCTGATTGCTGAGAGATGAAAGAAAATGAGTAGTTTTGCTGAAATACCACAGTACTTTTATTCATTCTAAAATTATTAAATCGGAAAAAAAGAATATTTAAATGATAATGATCGTAGCATACCGTCACAGACATGGTGTTATTTACGTAAACTTAATAAAGTGAGTCAGATAAAGGGTACTCGTTGACTTAGTACACCTCTTGGAAGTTGGCACTAGTGCTGCAGGAAAAATGAGACAATTCAAAACGAAGGTGGCAAAGTAGCTACATTTTGGGACTAAATCGAAACCGCTATAAAACAAGTCCGGCCTAAAACGAGGACTTCCTCTACCACAATCTTGGCGACGCCATGGTGATAGAATGACATTATATTTCCTTTCAACATTCTTCAAAACCAAGGCGATCTTTAACTCGCGAAGAACAATCGTTGAATGAATTTAAACTGTCAGCCGTAACAACGGACAATCTTCAAAATGTTTCGACATTCGACAAAATCTTCAACACTGGGAATAAAAGCCGAACTATATTTAAATAATTTAATCGACATTCAGAAAACTGGTAACAGCTGCAAAATTGTTAGTATTATCAACATTCATGTCAACACTGAGCTTACTGGCTGTTCAGCAACAACGAAAAAGCTATGGAAGTTACGTCATGTACTCAATCTATTCTGTTGCTTTTATTCTATTATCTCTTCAAGAATTTCTCTAGTAGAATGAATGAATTTGCAAATGAAGCCATATAATGATATATTATAAGGACATACTGACTTTAAACACTTTTCTATAGATCTGATGATCGTCAAGTCGATTTAAAGTTTGTCGAATGTGTTATTGAAATGATTTAGAAGTTTAAGATGACTGCCATAAGCGACTTCAACTTGTCAGAAGCAAATGAACATTGTCATTCTTCAGAAACGAATTTCCAAGATGTTAAAAGACACATTTGAAGTTAAATGACAACTGTCATCTTTAAATGAAAGTTTTCTAAATGTTTTGAGGGTATCAAAAGCAATTCAATGACTCTTCAATTGCATTTCAAGAAAGCTTTAATATCTCACGAAACTACTGTAAAAGCAATGACCCCGCAGAAAAAAAGCAACGTCAAAAGTTATAATTCTATTAAACTGTAGCATCCAGTTTTGACTCGTCGCCACCATCACACATTATAGACCTATAGGCAGTGATCCACCCATAATTGAACTTAACGTACCGTATGAAGTTACTACCGTAATGCTATCTACAGCATCACCTGATAAGCAGGAGGAATAGACGAGCAGAATTATAATATGACTGTACAATTGTGTTTTTAGCTGCCTGGTGTCTAACAGCGAAGTGCCAGCTTTCGAAGGAATCACTTTCTACTATATTCACTTCAACTCATATAGAGAATCAACGGCTGAACCGAACCCATAGAAGAGCTTACAGTGTTATCCAACCACGAAACTGGGCCCTTGGGATAGGTTGTCTAACTAAAGGTACTGGTACTGCAGCTGCCCCACGAAGGTGGTGAGGAGCGGGGCGTCTCCTGCTGGCATGCGAATTTTTTTTTTCCTGAACCTTTCAGCAAGTACAGTCTCAAGGCAGCCAATGGCGTGGCAGGTCACAGGCCACAGTGGGAGGGGCGTAGGGTGATGCTCAGTGATGGTGTTGCACTCTGATGCATACTCTGAAAAC
>LQNS02278157.1:3771231-3786693 GCA_001587735.2 Parhyale hawaiensis
GGAGAACAGCGAAACGCGCGTCGTGGGTACCAAAATTTCTTCAACTGCTTCTATAATCGTCATCTACATTTTGCCATTTCAAGAAAATAATATTTCAGAAGCCATGGCAAGTTAATTCAATATGTGCAGCAGGCGGCGGAAAACTGGAAATGTTTTTTATGGATGCTGCATCTTCAAGAGTTCTTTATCATCACCAGAGGCCTACCAACGCTTCAAGTTTACTTTCAGCTGTTGTTTGGTGTGTTTTCGCCAATTCTGGGATTTGTATTTACTACGAAGACTGCCATGCTTATGTGCCAACCTTTTACCTTCGACAGGGTGCGAACTGTCGCTCTCGGTATATCTGCGTGTCTGCAACGTGCAGTAATTGGAGTCAACGCAGCGGGCTTTAGTTGAAAATTGACGAAACATTTGCTTGTTTGGAAACTTCAGTTACAAGCCTGGAACAGCCGGTATCATAGTTACACCTTCCTATGATAGCCTCTCTAAATTTCGCAAGATTTTAAGAACTAAATTTACCAACTTTGATCCTCCCACCTAATGAGCTGGAGTACAGCGAAACGCGCGTCGTGGGTGCCAAAATTTCTTCAACTGCTTCTATAATCGTCATATAAATATATATATATAATTAATGTTGATAAGATAAATGAATGAATAAATAAAAAAAATGCAGTGTATAAATCTAATTGGCAGTGAATCCTTGTTTATAATAAGAATATTAATATCAGACGAATAATGAATGTCTGAACGTTATGAAAGAATAATTGATTAGGAATAATCCGGTATATATTCTCGTAAACAATCCAGTTGATTGTTCTCGCTCCAATACTTGACCGCACATTAGCAGAAGTTGATGACTAAAGATATGAAATGAGATACATAGCACATGACTACGAGTAATAAAAATGCACACAAATAGAACATGTCCCCAAGGGGCGATTCATTCCCCACCCAACCTAGGATAATACACTTGGCGATTGGATTTTTCAGCCTGCAAGAAGGTTCAAAGGAAACACACATTTAGATCTTTCAATATACTGGAAAAAAGACACGGAAATGTTATACAAATGACGAGTTCGTAAAAACACATAAATGAAATAAAATAACGGTAGACAAACAACTCTGCTAGTTATTGATTCGCCAAACTTTCCGGCCAAATACTTATGTTACGCACATTATCCGGTAATTTTAAATAGGACCACAGGATTTAAGGATCTCTTAGGAATGAATGCCAAAGGGTTAAGATCTGCGCAAATGCAATGCAAAGGAACGTTGCATTTGTGCAGGACATATTACACCGAAATTTGTGAGACACATTATCAAAAACCAAATATTAAACCAGGTGGCAAAAACGGTGTGTTTTGCTGCCGAGGATATAATAAACTGCATATGAACACACATGTTATCAAATCGAACAGCGGGTTAGAAGAACCCCCGGGAAAAAGACCGCACTTTCTAACACCACTCTCCTCATTTCAAATAATACAATCTCTTGACCGCTGTGTTTACTGACGACAGCACAAATTAAAGGACACACAATCTTAGTCTTATGTATAAAATGAATAACCCGCATGAATAAAATATAACATATATATCTAATGAGTTGTTGGTATACTCAGGCACAAATCCTACTCTGATCATTTATATCTATATCAATTAAATCTAACATTTTTCACTGTTCAATTTTTTTAAGGAGCTATACTAATCACCCATATTACACTACATGCATGTATATATATACACTTATTACACTTAGTGCAATTCACCTCAAGAGAAACCTTTTTCCGTCGGTTTTCTCTGCCCAAATTTTTAAACTGCAAAGAACACCATTTAAGCTGGCTAACATCACCGATTACACTCTCACTTCATTACTATTTCCCTACTGAATAAGCTCACTTGATCATAAAAAACAAACATGTGAACTCCATCACTCACTGGGGGAAACATTGACCTACAGAGCGGCCTACTGAAGGGGCAACCCGCAATTCTATCAGGGTGCACGATCAACATTCAACTTCTGGACACCAATAGTGTTCCGATCTTCCTATTAAAAACACAAGTAGTGTTTCTCTCTACCAATCAACTGCAAAATCCACACGAAAACGTAAGCCGGAACCTCCTGGCTGACTTCTCTTGATGTCTTCTAAAAATCATCGCTCGCTCGACTATGCTCCGCCTACTGGAGAAAAGATGTCGCTCATCCTTAGCACTGCACTGGACACGCGCGGCAATCGCTGCTCACAGCAGTATACCGTAGCTGGGCATTTGACATTACTATACAGGTGATATACAGCACTGCTGCAGTGTCGAAATATCACGTACTACGAGGGAATAACAAGTTTGTGCGACGTTTTGGGAAATCACAATAATAATTTGTGATATCGGGCACTGGCCATTGGGACGATGGCACAGGCATAATTCTTGAGCTATGGCAATATATAAAGAATTAAGCACTTTTACCATTAATACAATAAGCAACTACACTCCGGTAAAACGCATCAGTTGTGGCTTGTTTCATGTGAAAATAATTTTGCTGGGATTTGCAAGGATGTTAGGCTATCTTTTTGATTTAAAAATTAATCTAGAATTATTGTTCGAGATCCTAATCTCACTGTACAGTTCGAATGTTGTATACTTAAGTGATTATATGAGCCCGGATTTCTAGTTTTAATGCTGTTAGAACTATTTTTACCATAAAAACTTAGTTAAATAGCTCTAATAGCTAAAACGCTATAAGAGCTATTTTGACTAAAAATGCAAATATAAAACTGGTAATTGTGGTTCAAAAGACTATGGAGTGTGTTTATTTTTACGTGTGATATGTCTGCAAAAGAATATTTTCTAAATTATTGATACAATATATGAACATTAACTATTTGTTTTAGTATCCCATTGCATGCACATTTTTTTGTAATATAGCATAGAAAACGTACTATAAGACTTATACTTGTCATTGTCAGCTGACTGGTGAATAAGAAAACATGCCCAAAGTGAAACAAAGTGAAGCTGTTCGTATTAGAAGTTTGATTGAGGAGTTCGGTCGTGATGTGCTGCATGATGGTGTCGTTAAATGTAAACAGTGTAATATTCAATTGAACTGTGATCGTAGGTCTAATATTCTGGGCCATTTTCAAACTTCGAAGCATACACGTAATTTGTCTAATCAGAATGTAGTGAATCAGAATAGAGGAGATGAAAACAACGACAACGCTTCTGAGCCCAAGTCTCAATTTTATTTGAATTTCTGCTATGGTTTCGTGAGTGCCGACATTCCGATTTGGGAGCTAGAAAATGCTTTGTTCAAGGGATTTCTAGAAAAGTATAGCGGGTTGCACGTACCTCACGAATCAACATTAATGAAAATGTACGTGGATAGACATTACAATGAGAAAATGAGGAAGATGAGGGAGGGAAATCAAAGGCAATAATGAAATATGGTTAAGTGTGGATGAAACAACTGATGAAAGAGGGAGGCAGATAGCAAATGCTATATATAGTAGGTACACTAAATGTAAATGAAGAATGAAGAGTATTTCTTGTCAACTCCAAACAACTGGCCAGAACCAACAGCACCACAACTGCACAATTTATTCCACCTCACTGTCCCAGCTTTGGTCTGATGGAATTTAATTCGATAATGTTGTACATCTTGTCACAAATGCTGCGGCATATATGGAAAAATGTGCATCATCTCCTGAAATGTTGCATCCCAATATGATACGTTTGACATGCCTCGCGCATAGATTGCACAGAATTGCTGAGGAGGTTAGGTCACACTTTCCTGACGTGGATAAACTCATTTCTAACGGGAAGATTTTTTTGAAGGCGCCAATCCGATGTGAGTTCTTCAGGAACAAAGCTCCTGATGTTCCTCTTCCACCTAAACCCGTGCTGACGAGATGGGGAACCTGGCTTTCGGTAGCTCATTAATATCCGACGCATGTCAACACCTTGAAGGTATATATTTCATGCATTATATACTACAAGTATAATCGACCATATTACATTATTTAATAAATTCCTCAGACTCGTGGGTCTCTCCCAGATTTGTTGAGGTTTTAAATAATGATGAAAATAAAGGAATGTATTCCTGATATACTTGCATAGTATGCATTAATATATAAGGTTTTAAAAAAATTATTTATATACACATAGACAGTAAACGAGTAGTTATTATTTACCTAGAAATTTTATTTTAGACAGAAAATCATCAACATGTTCGATCCAGAAGACGCAAGTACAATTCGAATAATTCAACAGTTGATGGCAGAAGAAACAACTCTAAATAATCTGACCTACATATCGATAAACTTTTGCTCTATAGCAGAATCCATTACAAAGCTGGAGGAATGAAACTTACCCCTACCAGAAGCGCCTATAGATATATTCGAAACATCAATAAGCATGATGAAGGTTGCGTACGGTAGCGTTGGTGAGATTGTTAAAGGAAAATGTGAACGTTTCGTACATAATAAAGTTGGTCGTCACACCATAAACAAAAAAAAGTAAGAGACTGTTGTTGGGAACAAGAAGTGAAAATTGAAATGAAGTTCGCCCAACTCGCCAAGTAGCTACTTCAGGTATGCTCCAGTGACTTCAATTGAAGTTGAAAGAAGTTTCTCTACACCGAAAATTATTTTGAGTAAAAAACGACTCAAGGTTACAACAGAAAATGTTAAAAAAACTTAGTAATTTCTTGTAATGATTTAGAAGTTCCACTTATTCTGATTGCTAATTGTTCTTGTTTTATTGTTTTTCTGTCTTCTTCTTCACTTGTTAGTTGGTTAATGAATACCTATAATTGGTTTATTTCCAAACTAACGTACATAATAGAACCCATTGGAATACAATAGTAAGCTCGAAATAATTTCAACCACGCTTTCTAAAATGCCGTGTGAAAAAAAAAAACAGAAAAACTTAGCACTGACTTCGTTATAGTAACGACTTCTTTTACGGACTATAAAACTTCTTTTTAGAGCTGTTAGGACTGTTTTTTTGCGCTATTTCGACTACTTTTGTTTGAGCTAGAAATCCGGGCTCTAGTGATGATAACCTCAAGTTGTAGCAGTAATGATGAGACAACCCACAAATTTGCTTATAGCACCATATGAATATTGAATTGGAGTTCAAGAAATTTTTACAAACTAAAGATTATGCCGTAATACTGGAAACCAGTACGTTTTTTTCTCATTTGCTTAAAATATCATTACAACAATGTGTTTTTTGAGGGGCATAAATATGTTTTAATAAGGGACAGTAAATTGTAAAATTTTCACTTTTCCACTTAGCTACACCTTTAATAGTGAAGAAATGTAAAAACAGGTTTTGCTAATATATATATATATATACTTGCCAGCATAAATGGTCTAAAATATTGGTTTAAAATTTATGTATCTAATGCTCATCAATTTAGAAAAGAAGTGAATGAATTTAAAAAAACGAAAGAAGATCAATAAATAGCCTCAAACAGAGAAGGATTTTCTTTTAATTTAAATGTGGTAGGTTCATGGGGAGATCTGGAACTGCAATCTGCAACTTTTTGGAACATCGTGAATAGCACTGGTTCAAAAAATCAGGTGGCATCCCCCAAGCTCAAACTGGTAGTCGTCGCAGGATGCTACAAGAGGCTCCTCCAGCAGGAAAGAACTCAATAAGTATTCAAAGTCTTAATGCACCTGAGCTAAACTAACATCCAGGACGGTACGAAAGATTACAATTACATTAAAAACAGCTCCTTCAATTTCGTATACTAGAAGGGACAAACGGTACCAGCACCACTGGTGAGGAAGCGGGGAAAGTACCAAAGAATTAGGAAAAATTTGCTGAAAGTGGTGTTTTCAGATGAGAAACAATCATTTAGGACGGCTTTTGGTATTAATGTCGGGATTTGAAAAACTGGAGCTAATCTTCAATAAGCAGCCTCTCAGAGGAAGATCTTTGATAATCTTGTGAGTGTTTTCAGCAGAGTAAGGAGAGTCTGGAAGGAAGGCGAAGCGGATTGTAGTATACAGAAGTGTTACAGAGAAGGCTTCATTCCATTATTGGATAGGTATCACGAGAATAGCGCCGTGTTTCAGCATGACAAATTCCACCAGTAATTCTGTAAACGAATAATCAAATAGCTTCAGGCCTACACGACGTAACAATGACATTTTAGCTTGGCTCGCGAAGTCACCGGATCTCAATCCCACTGATAAATTCTGGGGTATCATAGCAAGGCAAGTCTCCGCCTATGGACAATGATTCACAGGCAAAGAAACATGGTGGCTCGTCGTTCTCAAGCCTTGGAAAACAAATTACTTGGAATTGCTTAAAAATGTTAACGTGTCGATGTTTCACATTGTTGAGGGGATGCCTGTTGTTACTGGGCAGCTTTATTCCTTTTTAACCCTAACCGATCAAGTTTCTCGTACAGGGTTAAACAGGAATTCTTGTATAGGTATTTCATTTTCACTTACAATTTATTATATTTCTTCCTCTCCCCCCCCCCAAAAAAAAAATCTATGGAATAGTAGAGGTTCGTGCCTACTAATGTGAGGATGTTGCACAATTCTATACCAAAAATTTGCAAGTTTTCATTAATAAGAGGAAGGGCTGATGAAATTATTATGCTGATAATGTAAAGACCAGTTCACACGTCAATGATATGAGCGCATTCGCTCCCTCATCCACTTGTCCGAATGCGTTAAAATGTTCTAGGTAAAGCAAAAATGTACACTGTTTCTTGAGTTTTATTTCATTCAGAGTGTGATGAGATTTTCGAAAATTGCTTTGTGGAACTTGTAGAAGTAACTGATTTGACGGTTAAGATTCTTATAACATTTGTGGCGTACACAAACTTGTGCTGACCACGACGCAACAAAAAAATCGGAAGAGTGGATGAGCGAATGCGTTAATAAATGAATGACGTGTGAACTCGGCTTAAGAATCGCGATCCTTTATTTCATGAAAAATTACAAATATCCTGGCCTTGAACGGCACATCACCGCTTCCCTCGGCAGCTAATGTCACTTGCCGCCCCTGGCGAAGAACAAAAATAATAATAATTTGATGAACGACTAATTTCTAGCTGTATTTTGTAAGAATTTCGTCAACTTTGAATAAATACCCATGAAGTTATCCCCAAGCCTATCCTAGTTTCACCACTTTACACTGGCTCCTAAGGGCATGGCTATCCTTGAATATGTGAAAAGCGAACATAACAAACGGATATGATGTCAATGGAACGTTCAGGCCACGGTACGTACTTATAATGCTCAGGTCTACGCTGTAAGCATGCAATCAGCTACGTACAGATAAGCTCCTTCAATGGCGCAACCGAACTGCACAGAACGTTCCGGACCTCCGGTCGGGACGATCGTGCGGTTGTCATCCTCCGCCGACCTCCATGTCAGAACAGGTAATGTTAATGGCTGGTTCACTTGCTAGTCAAAAGAACAAGTTTCCTCAGCTAAGCGTTCAAACGTTTCGTTGAGCTTTCGTAATCAGAGCTTTGAGTATGCTAAAAAAAGTATTGAAATCTACCGTTAAAAAGTTCGAATATCTATTCAAAGTTTTCAAACTTGGAGAAAATTAAAGCTTGAATTTTGTTTCAAGTGTGTGCTATTCAAATAACACGACAACGCCTCCAGACGCGGAGATGAGGTAACTCATTCTTTTGACTAACGTTTGCACTGCCATAAGCCAGTCAAGGATGAACGGAATGGACGGGGGGGCGGTAGGGATGCGCTGCCGTTAGTACGGTCATTGCGCTGACAAAACGAACCAAACTGAAAATGAATTTTATAATTCATATGTCTGCCTGCCGCTTCATACTTTCCTACTTCAAGTTAGTTATTAGGTATTAGGTATATAGGTATATTATTCGTGTATGGCCCGTTTCAGCGCTGGCTATCACCCCACTTCAAGAATGGCCAAATTTTTATCACCCGCGAACGAAGTGAGAGAGGTGATAATGTTTTTGTTGAAGATGTAATTCTATATGTTTAATAATTCACCGAAAAAGAGGTAGAAGGCAGTTGAGTAATGTTCATAATTTTTTGCAGGTGGTCTGGTAAGTTGACCTAGATGTGACACATGCCGAAAAGCTAGGATTAGTTGCCCATCAAAAATGACGGGATTAATTTTGTTATCTGTCTACCGAAAAAGAGGCGAAAGGTGCTGAGTCATAATAATAATAATAATAATAATAATATTTTTTAGGCAGCCAGGTGGGTTGACTTAGATGTGAAAATGGCAAAAATCTAGAGTTAGCTGGCCATCAAACATGACTTCGTTGAATCTGTAACTCGACCTACAATGACGCAACAGGACTTGAGCAATGTTGAAAAATTTTTTTAGGGAGTCAGATGGGTTGATTTAGATGTGAGCAATGCCAAAACTAGAATAAGCTATCCATCAAAAATGAAGGCGATGAATTTTGTTGTCTGTCCACCCAAAAAGAGGCAGAAAGAGTAGAGTTATGGTAACAATAATTTTTTTTTTTGGCCTTCAGGTGGGTTAACTAAGATGTGAAAAGTGGCAAAAATCTTGAGCTCGCTGGCCATGAAAAATGACGGCGTTAAATTCATAACTCTAACATTAAAAGAGGCAAAAGTTGAGCTTTTTCAGACCGTCAGGTGGATTGACTGAGGTGTAAAAATACCAAAACTCTAGAGTAAGCTGACTATAGAAATATGACGGCGTTGGATTTACCTCCACCACGGGTGATGGTCTTAGCCACGAGGCGTTCTAGTTCACTTCTAGAATTTTGTATTAGATACTCTCGTCGGAAAAGTCAGTCCATCTATGTACCTCCAGAACGTTTGTTTTGCTGGAATCAAAGATAATTGACACAAGAGGGTAACATAAAGTGAACTCAAGCAGTCCCCGTACATGGCGCAGAGGCGTTAGCACCAAGCTGTAAGAACATCAACTGCCACGTAGACATTGTATATACTGAGATAGCATATGACAGTTTGAGTGCTCTTTCTACATCTATCATTGATTCAGTTTCATTTATTTGCGCCATATTACGTATATAACGTACATATATATCAGAGTTAGTTGATCTCGAAAATGATAGCAGGCGTAGAGGTTTTGGTTGCCATACTTATACCCCAATTGCCCCATAACTTGAAGCAGGCTGTTATTTGTTTTCTCAACGCACCCATATTGCCTGTCTGGAAGAACAGTCACTACAATAATCTTATACATAGCTTACTAGCTGAAAAGTGATGCATTGCATCTGTGCTACAGTCTGTACATGGACAAAGTCTGTCCACTGACACTGGCTCATTTTGGTTTGCTTCTTTCCTTCTCCTAAGTTCGTCATCTTGCAGTATTTGATTGAATTCTCCTTGTCGTTTTAACGTTTTTTATTGTAAAATTGGTTATTTCCACATCGACAAGTTTTGCTCCAAAAGCGTATCCCCAAAATTTGATTCCATACGGGAGCTACAATGGCTGATGGGTAGGGAAGAGCTGACACCAGCAGACTTCGTACCCTCCAAGCTTCGACACATTATATAGTTTTGTGGCACAGTGGAAACAAAATGTTGCCACGGTAGCTGCATGCTTCCGTTCTCAGCTCTAACACCTTGTATCGCTCGCTGGTTCGATACTCCGCCAGATACTCGAGCTCTTCGCAGATCTTGGTGTGCTGACTCGGCAGTTGTGTGTGCATGCACAGCGCTGTGGCGGAACTGCCTTCCTCAGAGATGAAGGTGGTGGGGGTCTCGGGTCATTTGTTCCTTCCGTCAAATTGGCGCCATATAGTTCTTGGTGACCCGAGGGCGACTGCGACTACATTTACTCATCTGGAGCCAGTGGGCCTATACCGCAGCACAAACCAGTGCATGAGGGTTTCCCACGTGAGGGTGTGGTCTAAGTTGACTTTACCTTTACCTTTAATGCAAAGATTTACCGTATAGGGTGCAAGACTGCGAAACAAAATGCCGCTATGTGTACATCAACATACCACTGACGAGAATACCATTGAATTCAAAAAACTTCTCGTGTTAGACTCTCACCAATGCTGTAGATGAGTCAATTGCCAGTGGTTACGTGCACTGTGGAGCACAACTAATTCACGGTTGGTTGAACTGGTCGTGACCGACAAACAGCCCACAAGAGGCAGTCAAAGCCAACAGGCCTCCGGCGCACGTGGGTTGACATGCGTATCACAACCTAGAACTAGTCCGAATTCCCTCTAGGTACCAGAACAACGGTAGATCACGAACTAATTAGCATAGACCGCAATTACAGTACTTGACTCTTAGGTCTGACGCTGGCGGCCAAAAGTCGGTAACGGAAAAATGCGATTTTCTCAAGAGCTATTCTTTTTCTACTATCTAACTAAAAAAAAAAAAATCCAAGGTACTCAACATTTTCCTTGCGGAGAAGGTATCTTGGATACGGCGGGGATGCACTTTGGCACTTTCCTGCATGACCGTGTCTGGACATGTTCATAAAATCTCTTGAGAAATTCCCATTTTTTCCATTTTGGCCGCCAGCGTCAGAGGCCACTTGGACCTAAGAGTCAAGTACTGTTGCGGTCTATGCAATTAGCTTTGCACTTCATTTATGCCAGGCATGCCTGAATCAGCCGGGTTGAGTGCGCAGAGGTGCTGTCGTGCATGGATTTTAATAAATCATGCTCGTACCAAAGTATGCTATGCGTGCATATTCACATGCATCGAACAGCTGCTCATTTACCACATTTTGAATTGAAGCAAATAGCAAAATAAATGATAACCTTCCAAAATTTTCTAGTAAGCCTGAACGCAGATGTTAGGATATCATGATACCAGATCGTCTAATTTAATTGGATGATTAACTACCACGTGACTAATTCATTAATTAATTAGTCACGCGGCAGTTAATTACCCAATTAAATTAGACGATCTAGTATCATGATATCCTAACACAGATGTATAAATTCTTCCAGGCACATTATAAAAATTCTAAAATACGAGTTGCCGTTCTATAACGCAAAAAGCATCCAATTGTACTTGCCGCCGTTACTGATTGCAGTTATTTTATTTTTTACTTGTCTCATGCCACAAGTTGCACCGCTCTTGGTGAATATTGAACCATCAATCTATTCTATATGACATCTAATGATATGTCTAACAGCATACCGACTATGAGCGCTATGGGTATCACTAGCTAGCTGTCAACTTGAAAAAATTGTGGGGAGGAATTACTATACCAGCACTCATATAACGCGACAGCACTCTGAGATCGCATACCTCCGCCAAGCAAGGCAACGGAAACGAAAACTTCAAATTGGTTCTGAAACCATGATTTTCTTTGTACTTATATACTGTCAGCGGTTATAGCAAGCGAAAAGCAAACCGTAAAATGAAGCAGAAATACTGGGTGAAACAGTGGCGACAGAGAGAAGTGATAGGTAATTTGGAAGTTAAAATAATAAACAGCCCTTTAAATGCTCTACTAAGCAGATCGTACCAAACCCGGCCACTTGGTATTCTATGCTACCATAAATACTGCAACCAATAACGAAAAATTATCCGATATACAGCAGTTCCTCTATAAGTTCGTACCTGACCCCCCCAAAAAAAATACCTTACAAATTACAAAAAGGCGTTTTCCAATAACCTCTCAGCATCACACTGTAGATACAAATTCGATTTCCGCGGCTGCACGACCAACTGGTGGCCAGTATAAAACCTCAAGCGATCTTTAGCCGCGAAGGTGCAACTTGTCTGTTCCTAGCAGCAATTTTGCTACTCGAAGACGTACGAGCCGCGCATCCTGACGTCAAGTTGCGAAGATGAATACCTAGTGTGTCTCCTGCATAATGCAGGGGCTACACTAGGCATTTACACAGACAACTTGATGCTAGAATGCGAGACTCGGACGTCATTTATGCTTAAGTATCTATGCTACCGATTTTATATATAGATCGAAATGGCCTGCGAGCGGCTCATCTTAGCAATCACTTAAGAGTAGAAATGCATATGTGGCCCCGGCATAAGTTGCTCGAGCAACTGCAAGCAGCACACCTACATACACAAATATCCGGAACAACAGGCCTGGCCAAAGTAGGGGTAGCGATTTTTCCAAAACAATTTTTCGAATTCAAAGGAATGCTCGCGCTTTTCTTTCCCTGTTCTTATTAAACTACATTCCTTGAGAGACCCACAGCCAACAAAATAATATGAGCCTTGGAGTTTGAAAGAGTAATTTCCTTTAATGGAGAACCGCGGTTTCGCAACAATTTGGTCAGCCCACGAACTTCCCAAGTCATCGTAGTGCTTGCAGGCAAATAATAGTGCAGAGCATCACTGCAGCCAACAAAATCTAGTCACGGGCCGCAGGCGCCATGCAGGGTGTCTAAGGTGATTAAAAAAAAAAAAAACAGGAAAAGCTACGAGAAGCTTTTATTTCTGCAGCTTTACTGGCGATACATATTAGTGACAGGAGTGCAGCGCCTGCAAAATACTTATGTAACCTGATTTTAACGCTGTCGCTACATTTACTATTTTACATCAAAGACTAGTGATGCCAGAGCATTGAAACTTGCACATACATGTAACAACATAAATGAGGAAAGCCACACAAAGTTTAAGATTTCATTGCAGCACACTGCAAAATTTCCAAAGAATAATGCAGATCAAAAAGTACTCGTACCAGCTAAGAAGTATTCATATAAGTATATTTTGCATTACGATGCAAGCTGAACTAAAACTACACTCGAAAAGCACAAATTTCCGCCAAAAAATGAAGTTCAAACTCAAAAATCAGAGGAATATATTGATAGACTGACTGATCACCAATATATATTCAACTGTTCTTTGGGGCATTCTCAATAATTCCGGCAAATTTCATGAAGATATCGTCCATAACGTTATGTGGCTATTAGAGACAGTACGGGGAAACAACTGGACAGACAAACGATCACAAAATTTAATCACATGTTCCTCGTCGCGTTTCTAATGCTTCCTTTAAATTTCAAGAAGCAGACAGGCAGATAACAGATGGACGGATCATCACCAAAACTTAACTATCTGCATTTCATATCTAACAGTTCCTGTCAATTTCGTAAAATATCCGTCGAATAATGAGTTATGTTGTTAACAGACAAAAAAAAAAGTTTAACAGGCAAACAGATTGACGGTTATGCATCATAATTAATTTATAATTTTTTTTTTAGATATTCTAAAGAGCTCCGGCAAATTTCATAAAACCTGTTCGCACATTTTGAGTTATGTTACCGAGAAAAAAAAGTTAGACAAACATACAAACAAATCGCTGGACGGATCATCACCAAAACTTCATCATCTGTTCATTCTAACATACCTAACACTCTCTTTAATTTCATGAAGATTATTAAATAACTTTTTGAGAGATCTTGGTGACAAACTAACTCCAAATAATACACAACCTCGTTGGCGGAGTAAATTACTTCATAAACGGTTCCAGTTGCTAAATACTCAAAGCAGTTACTGCTTCTCGATTGTCCTGCAATGCCTTTAAACTCCAATTCTGAATTGAGTATTCTAGCATAGTCTTTGGAATTCTTCTTCTGGAGAGCGCTGCATTAGTTGATCGTTACGCAATTGGACATCTTGGCGAAAAATGAAAGATATGTCCTTTGCATTGGTGTTGCTAGGTCCGTTTCAGGGACTTAATGACCCTGAAGCTCACCCAAAATATTCCTTAATCCCCCAATATAATTTGGGTATTTTATTTAGATATACCGAGAGTATATTATATGAGGACAAATTCCAACCATGGGTAGAACAACTCAAAATAAATCGATTTTCATGAATGATAAAATTCCCAAAACACCTTAGTTTTCGAGTTATAATGACTTGAAGAAATTTAAAGCTTTAAGTAGGATACTACCTACGTGGGCGCCAATGTTGGCACTAATTTTGAGAGTTTAGGACGTTTCCGACCCCACCAAAGCAGTTTTCATTATTTTTACAATTAAAACTGCAAATATTTTGTGTTTGGGAAGAAATATCTGCAGTTTCAAACTCAGTATTTAACGTAATCACACTAATGTATGGCGGACACTATACGTCGTCCAAATTTAGATCCCCGTCGTTAAAAGAAAAAAAAATCCAAGGGTTGCTGCCAGTGCTACCAGATTTTGAAATTTGTGTACAATTTTCAGAGTGGGTCATGCAGCAGAGAACAAGGGATCGCAACTTCTCCAAGCTGATTCTGTTCACAGATGAAGCGTATTTTACTCGTATTGGGGTTTTTAACATTCACAATAATCATCATTGGGCTAAAGCTTAATAATCCTCATGTCATTCTCCCAAATAATTATCAACATCGATAGAGTGTAAACGCATGGGCAGGAATGTGGTCGGAAACCGTGCTAAACGATAAAATTTAGTGCAAACATTGACGCGCACATACTATCCTACTTAAAGCTTTAAATGTCTTTAAGTCATTAGAACTCGAAAACTAAGGAGGTTTGGGCATTTTATCATTCATAAAAATCGATTTATTTTGAGTTTTTCTACCTACTAGCTGGACCCGTGAAAATATTCACGGTTTACTAACTTTATTTTGAGTGTTTGGAAAATTTCCTTTTACCGGTATGCTTGTTGTTGGATTTTAATGTAAGTAGTTGCACATCTAATTTTATTGTGTTTATCATTGCAAATCGGTAGTAGCCCTCTTGGAGGTAGTTAACTTCCCAGGGGTTGTTGTCCTCCTATAGCGGTCATTGTTTTCCCAGAGGGTAGTTATCCTTACAATTTAAGGAGTAGTTTAACTCCTATTACTATTATTAAATCACACCAGACTGGCGACGTGGGAATTCGGAGAAACTCCATGAGGTTAACAAACCCCCACACAACTAGCCCAGCGGGTGAAGAAAACAAAAGAATGACAAATGAAGATCGAAGATCACAGAATAGCTCTGTGTACAGATCGTTTAAAGCTGCCAATACCCGCACCAGCAAAGACAGAGCCATCAAGACCATTCCAAACATCCACACTCGATGGGAAACACGAACGGGAACACTGGCCCGTACGGCATTGCAACGGTTTCAAGGCAAACTCATGAAGAGCACCAGTATGCCGAGTATACCTCACCCGAACAAATGGATCTGGAAGAATCTCAGACAGTGGATGACTTGGGCAGTTATAGATTTTATACAAAAAAACAGACCCCACCAAATTTGCGACGATGCGCCAGATCACAAGGCCCAACACCACACAGCATGAACGCACATCGACGAACCACTGTGTCTAGCAAACACAGATGGCAATCGGCAGCAGCACCCCAGATATACAGAGCAGTACTTCAGAAGAAGGAGGGCAAAGCAATTAAAGCAGCGACGTGTCAATTCTACTAAGCCAAATACTCTCCAAGCACGCCTCATAAGACCAATTTTCTGCGATGCACGTGAGGCAGCCGAACGAATGTGGGGCTCAAACGTCAACTTTGGATCAAAATTGACACCCAAGATTACCAAGTCATCAACCACAGGA
>LQNS02278157.1:3816758-3838444 GCA_001587735.2 Parhyale hawaiensis
AGGTGTTCTTGGATTATTATATTACAGCTTACATTAAAAATTGTGTGCACATTAATTTGTTGGAAATATTACAGCCATCACATACCAAACGAGTTAACTGGACTGGCTCCGCAATAGAGCTACCTAAGAATCACCCTCGCGCGAGAAGCAAAGTAAGATATAATTGTTTCTACTAATATTAACATTACTGCTTGTTCACTTAAAGTAAGGTAAATCTAAAATGCAGTAATTGCTTCCCGAGGAAAGATCTACACGGCTTAATACTATTTCACCTGATTGCCTAAATACTATTACATACAATTACTTCCAATAGGTTTGGCGGTACATACAGTATGACCTACAGTACAAACATGTAATTTGAATTTATGTATTTAAATCTCATAATATGATGGATTTCAGCAATTGGATTATTATTTCCGCCAAAGGGCGATCCGCACAGTGATAATAATCGGCCAGGAGGCGCAATTAGGAATATCCTATCTCGACATCGGCTCTACTCCGCCCTATACATGCAGTAGAAGTTGACACAGTGCACCACCACTGGCAGGAGAAGGGCGTAAATAATAGAGAAAGACACTCGAGTGGACGGCTTAATTCTAACATACGGTGAAGGCAAAAGAAACAAACACTAATAATTCACAACGACATCACTAATTGGTTCAGGTCTTAGTTGAAAATAATAAAGCAGCACCAATGTGTTAGAACGGGCGACACCAGTTGGTTGCAAACCTTGACAAAGACCGAACATAAGAACTGACCTGTCAGATCGGGCAACGGAAGTAGGTGCCAGGCATCGATCCCGTCGTAGCGCCAGACGTTGGTTATAGAACCCGACGCACCGAGCATGGCGATGTTGTACAACCTAGTGGTCTACCATACAACATCGCCATGCTCTGCGCGTCCTGGTCCCTAGCTGTTCCTCCTCCAGCTGGTGGGTTCTTGTGCAGCTCGACGACATAACCGCACATAAATGAACTCAAACATTTCTTCAGTATTTTCACTAGAACATAATAGTGCTAATGATGACGTCACAGCTGCCAAGTGTTTGATTTCATTAAAAGTTGTAGACAGGATACAAGTATTATGAAGCTACCTAGGTGACCCAAAAAGAGTAAGTAAGAAGGCACATAGAGTAAGTTGAATAGAACATACGTTTACACACGGGCGCATAAGTGCCAGTGCAACACGCTACTTATAACCAGAATAGAAGAGTAGTACATAAGACTATCGGTAGAAATACGGAGACAGAAAGTAGCAAGGTATTGGTACGAAAAGAAGGAAGTGGTGGAAGCCTAACATTAACTTGACGAAGTTGGAAGCGTGTGCGTCTGTTGCCCAGGTACCATCAGAATGTTTACAGCGGGAATCAGCGACTATTATGACTAATATGACTATTATGATGGAAGCCAATACAGAGAAAATTGCTGAAGATAACAGCTATATATAAGGGCTGCACTTCTTAACCGGTGTGAGTTGTTTAGCTGAACAGTACATTTCCCATATCACTCGGCTCAATTAAACTATACTGGACAAGAGCAGCGTTGTATATCATTTAACCCAAATTTACAGTGACACAATAGGTATGCAGTCACCGATATGCGCTAAATGAAAACTGAATTCCGTGACTTCAGTCGAGCTGAACAGAAACAGTTCGCCATTTTGGACTATAGCGCTGGTTGGCCGTAGTATTACAAAGATCTGGACAAGAGTTACGATACTGATGCAAATGTGGTCCGGCAAGCCAACGCCCCGCAACTAAGTCACCCCACAGAGCAGCTTGTCGCAGAGGCACCAGTCACCCCTGCGCGTGATGCGATGACGCGCACTCGCCTCATAGTTTAGTGCAACGCGATACGCTATGCTGTCGAGTGACGCAATGACGGTATGCGTCCCTGACAACATAATGATGCAAATGAAAGCGAGAGTGCAAGTTCAAATGCACGTAGTTTCAGTCAAGGAAGACTATCGCCAAGTTATTGTCAATTATAATACAGACTCGTGTCTTAAACTTTTGGGCCTTTGCTAGATTGTTGAGTGGCAACACGCAGGAGGGAGGGGGGGGAACAGGGCCAGAATTACGTTAAGGGGGCCCTTGGCATGTTAATCACAATTGGGTTCCATTTCCTGTGCATGGGCACACATGCCAGTAATTTTATTTATAACAATTCATCAAAGTTATCAAATTAGCGATAAAGTCGCTACATCTAGAGACTCACGAGCTTTGCTAGCGGAAAAATTTCACATCTAGCGACTCGCGGTGTTTGCTGCAGACCTTGCGTTTTACCCCTGCAAGTGCAAATCAACAGAAGCTAATATACTATGAAAGCTCATTGATGGCATTAAGAATCACTTGAATCACAAAACTAATGACTCTAATTGTGCACAAATATGAATAAAATACATTCTGGCGGGATTTTCGATTTCTGGCGGTATTTTGGAGCTCTGCTTAGCGACCTTTGACGACTACCATTCGCTGACCCCAGCTAGCAAGCAAATACATGTAAGCCTGGGCGTTAGTAGGATAAATACCTTTGTACCATTTCAATACAGCAAGGGCATCAGCAGTCGAGCACATTCAAATGTTTACTGCACAGTAGATAAAAACTTACGGGAACGCACTGTGGACGACAACCTTCTCCGGCAACGTCGATGATCACAATGCAGGGTACACGTATCCTCAGAGCCATCCTTATCTGCACACCAGTGGTCGTGGCGAGGTACTGCCGCTGTATGAGGCCTGTGAGCCTCGGCCACGGGCTTTTATGCAACTGCTAAGTGGAGCTGACTCCCGTACTGTCCCTTTCTTGTCAAGGCCGCAGCAGTTAGGTTTTCCCCAAGCGTGGATTCTCACTTTTCTTCTTGGGTCGTATGCTAAAAATAGCGGTAACCTCGTGTTTTATGCCTTTTCTGTGGTAGAAGCATTGATTATGAATTCATGATAATGTGTATGATGACAACATAAGGTAAACAATGACTTAAGGACGCATGCGGGGCTTAGTTTATACAAGATGCTTATCTTCCTGTGGCCCGCCAACTGTTTCAGCCCAGGTCCTCCTTTTGTTTGTAAACTGACACCAACTATAATCTAACTCGAGCTATTTCTGTTAACACTGAGGGAAAGAGAGCCGCAGAGATCTGGCATGTGCAGCTTGATAACAGAAAGTGGATCACAGAAGCCGCCGAGGCGAAGGTATTTACTATGAAAAATATACTTACCGGATCCTGCAATTTCGAGGCATTGATAAATTCACACTTTGTATTTTAGTAAAGCATTTACAGTTTAGTTTCAATCACGAGCCTCTCGAAAAAGTAAATAACTTGGATAAGCAGCGGACAGTTGACTGCGTTAACTATTAATTAAAAAGAAATACATCGAATTATTTTATTAGAGGTCCCAGCAGTTGGTGTCATTTGAAAAGTATTATAATGACGCATAAACTCCGTAGTAAACCCACGTGGCATTCATGACCCATCTCTCACCATTTTGATTCATTCACCAGAAGTTATTGAATGAATGTAACAATTATTCGACAAAACAAACACCTTTCAAAATCTAATTCTAGAAAAACAAACGGTCTCCAAGAGCAATAATTACTTCTCGGCATGAATAAAGTTTAAGAACTGCTGAAGAAATACATTCAAAATATTTACTCAAAGTTATGTGAACATAGTCTAACACCAAAGGACCAGACAGAGACAGTGGTAATTGGTGTAGAAGGAAAGCATATGCATATACAAAAGCATATGCAGTTCTTTCAACTTTGAATATGTTGTTTCACAGTTTTGGGTTAGTTGTCACATCTTGGAATTTTCACATCCTCTTCTAAGGTTGGCAGAATATTCTTATTGGCGGGCCTGCATTGTGTCGCATCGATCATGCATACAAAACGTTTGGACGCTGAGCAAAACGTTTGGAAGCGGAGCAAATGAAGGTCACCTATACTGCTTGTCATATTTTTAGGCAGCTATGTGTTGTCATACTAATAATTGAAGGGTTATTGACTCGAATTATCGAATTAAGAAGTTTTAGCCATGGTATGATGACATTTGCCCGCGCAAACTCTAGCAAAATGAATTGAATCTACGCAGGGGCATATACAAGTGATAATTTTTATGAAACAGCAACAATTTTGCCGTCTTCAATTATAAGGCAAGTACCGAATAAAAGTACATACAGAAGACCTCGTAAAAACGTCTCATGTCTCATTTAATGGTCGAAGTTTCAGCTTCGAGATGACGAGTATTAAATTGAAAGCACGCTTGTTGCCCCTACATTCGAAACACATATATTTGGCAAACACTGCAGGAATTTGTGCAGTTGAATATAATCCTAGCTTAAACGCCTCGTGTCGTAAGACCATCACCCGTGGAGGGGGGCAAATTCAACGCCGTCATTTTCCGTGGTCAGCTACTCTACACATTTGGTTTTTTCTCATGTCAGTCAACCCACTTGAATGCCTGAAAAAAAAAATATACTATTATGACTAAACTCCTGCCTCTTTTTGGGTGGACAGGCAACTAAATTCAACACCGTCATTTTTAATGAACAGCTGACTGTAGAGTTTTGGCATTTTGTCACATCTTTGCAAAAAGGTATGGACATTGCTTAACTCCATCTGCCTCTTTTTGGGTAAACAGATAGACAAATATTCTTAAATCTTCAACGAAAACATCACCGCTCTCACTTCATTCGCGGGTGATAATTACCTCAGCCAAGGAGGCTATGTTTTCAAGGTGTTTGTCTGTCTGTCTGTCACCAAAATAACTCAAAAAGTTATGAACCGAGTTGGACGAAATTTATAGGGATTGTTAGGTATGCTAGGAGAAACAGATGATTAACTTTTTGCGAAGATATGTCTATCCGTTTGTTTGTTTGTCTGCATCACTTTTCTCAATGTCATAACTCAAAAAGTTATGGATGGATTTCTATGAAATTAATATGAGTTGTTGGGTATATAACAAAGAGTGGATGACCGCATTTTGGTAATGATCCGTTTGTTCGTTCGTTTGTCACTGTTTTTAATTTTATGCTTATTAGCACAATAACTCTAAAAATAATGAATGGATTTTATAAAATTTATCGGGGTTTTTAGTGATGTTAAAAGACATAAATGATTAAATTTTGGTGCAGATCAGTTTGTATGTTTGGCTCATGTTTGTCACAACGTTTGTTAGCAGTATGACTCAAAAAGTTAAGAACAGATCTTCAAGGAAATTGCACAAGCTGTTATTGCTAGCAAATGGCACAAATTATCAGATTTTGAAGTGTATACAAAGAAAATCATGGTTTCACAGCCAATTTGTACTTTTTGCTACCGTTGCCTCGCTTGGTGGAGGTATGCGCTCTCAGAGTGCTCCAGTTAAGATTTATTATGCCTATTTGCTGCTCAATCAGTGTAGCTACAACTGTCGTTACAATTCACGACAGATAGCGCCGTATGCAGTCTACTTTTCAGAAGATTTATCAGTTTCGGAGGTCTCCTTTCCAGGACTTTTGTCTGTTTTGGGAGCCTCAGTTTGAAAATTCCCATAGTACGAGGACTAAAAACAGGGGAGGGTTAAACATCACAAGAGACCATAGTAATTTTATCATGGCATGGACGGAGAAAGACGCAGTAGGATGTATGAAAATCGTAAAAAATATCAAACTGTGATGATATCTGTGGGCATTGTGCGCTCGGTGCGAAGACTGAGGCCATGTCTGATTTTAAGCTAAAATGAAGCCTTCGAGGCTTTACTTCTTCGAAATGTTACGCAGGTACGCCAGTTCTGACTCGCCAAGCTGAGTTTCAAGCATTGACCCTTTATCCAATACCTCTGATACTTCAAGAAGCTCAAGTGTGCTCGGTAAAGTGGAGTTTTGAGACATATGAACAAAACTAGAGCACGCTGAGAGCGCATACCTCCGCCAAGTGAGGCAACGGTAGGAAAAAATTCAAATTGGCTCTGAAACCATCATTTTCTCTGCATAAACTCCAAAATCTAATCATTTGTGCCTCTTTATATTCATAACAGCTTGTTCAATTTTTTTGAAGATCCGTTCATAACTTTTAAACGAACAAACCGATCTGCACCAAAATTTGATCATTTATGTCTTTTAACAATACTAACGCCCCTATAAATTTCATAAAGATCCATTCATTATTTTTTGAGTTATTGTGCTAACAAGCATAAAAATAAAAATAGTGACAAACGAACGAACGAACAAACGTATCATTATCAAAATTTGATCATCTACTCTTTGTTATATACCAAACAACTCATGTCAATTTCATCAAAATCTATCCATAACTTTTTGAGTTATGGCATCGAGAAAAATGAGGCAGACAAACAGACAAACGGATGGACATATCTTCACTAAAAGTTAATCATCTGTTCCCCTTAACATACCTAACAATCCCTATAAATTTCATCCAAATCGGTTCATAACTTTTTGAGTTATCTTAGTGACAGACAGACGGACAAACAGACAGACAGAGAGACAGGCAGATAAACACGACGAAAACATAACCTCCTTGGCGGAGGTAATGAGGTCGCTTCTGACACTTGCGACGCGATTTGAAGGGTCAAAACCAAAGCTTCTGTCCGAAGTTTCAGGTAAGTTATGCCTTGATGGCTTAACTATCGACGCACAGTCGAACGCCTCCTAACATAGGTACTGAGTGTCTGAAACTAGCTCAATACCACTCAGTCTAGAAATTTAGGGCTTTTATCCGATATCATGTTATGTTGCTCGCTATATTTAGACTCATAAACATTGAATAAATACCTTATGTTTTCGATAAGGCGCAAGGAGCGTAGCTTGGGCGCCAGATTGAAGTTCCGAACAAGCCAAACCTATCGAGTTTAATTTCTCCCACCACTCGGTGACGCCTTGGGTAAACTTTTCATAACGAGGTCGAGTGATTTTTTCATTTAAAGTATGCCTTTAGGTTTGAAAGTTTTGCTTTCAGATCGACAGGTGGAGCAGCAACACCCATGGACCACATGATACCATATCTTGTGGTTCATGCAACATCCAATCAAAAGTTAGGTGAACTCGTACTATGTACATGCATCGCTCAAGGGCCATTTTATTTTTTCCAACCCCTTCTTTTCCTACCCCAGGCCCCCTCTCACCCTCCCACACCCCTCTTCACTCCTCATACTCCTGAGTCCTGACGACTCTTGCGTGGCCGGTATAATTAAGTTTTGACTATACATAAGTCGTCCTCTTTACCAGTCTACTGAGCCTTCCAAAGAAACCAAGCACTCGACGGTGCAGATAACTACGCTCATTATGTCTTCAATATTTACTTTCGGATACCCTGTAGTCCAAGTAGTTACCTTATATTGGCACGAGCTTCACGCCGAAGTGCTTCTTCGTGCATGAAAACGCACCCGACGTTGCTGCCTGGTGGGAACAGGATCTCCGATCCTGAAGCCTTAGAAAACATTGTCACTGAACGTATGGAGCAGCGGTGAGTCCCCATCGTCCCATCCTCTGTTCTCAGGCGACTCAACTGCAATCTATCTATCTACATCTATTTATCTATCTATATTGTACTAAACGTCTGTGAACCGGTCTTGCTTGTTTGTGTCTTGTTTATTCGTGTCTTGTTTGACTCAGCTTCTTCACTTTTACACGAGAAGAAACTCAAGGTAATGGGGGCAGTTACATTCTTTCCATAGATTGGCTCTTTAATTCGATTGTATCTGTCATATGGAGGTTAAACTGAGCCGGGCCTCAAGAACGGGCATGATCAATTCATCGGTTCCACGGGCAATACAACTGAAATACGTAACGTATAATAATTTGACTTTGCTTACAGCCTGGGTGTTGAATATTCGTTAGAGAAGCAAAGAATCTGTTGATAGTGAACCAAACGGGCCGCTCCTTGACGGGCAGAAGAGGACGGCCGAATAGCGGGTGGCTTATGCCCAGCTAAATAACACCTGTTTTTTTTTGCGAAAGCGAAGACGATCCTGAAGACGACCCAACGGGTCACGGGTAGTCTAGTATCATACTAAAAGCTATACTGCTAACAAACGTTATGACAAACATGAGTCAAACATACAAACAAACCGATCTGCACCAAAATTTAACCATTTATGTCTTCTAACATCACTAACAATCCCTATAATTTTCATAAAGATCCATTCATTTTTTTTTTTGTGTTATTGTGCTAACAAGCATAAAATTGAAAACAGTGACAAACGAACGAACGAACGAACAAACGGATCATTGCTAAAATTTGGTCATCTACTCTTTATTATATACTTAACAACTCATGTTAACTTCATAAAAATCCATCCTAACTTTTTGAGTTATGGCACTGAGAACAATGAGGCAGACAAACAAACAAAGAAACGGATAGACACATCTTCACCAAAAGTTAATCATCTGTTCCTCTTAACATACTTCGTCCAAATCAGTTCATAACTTTTTAAGTTATCTTGGTGACAGACAAACAAATAGACAGACAGACAAACACGACGAAAACATAACCTCATTGGCGGAGGTAATTATGAAATAAGACTGCATGGCTGCGCTAAGAGAATCTGTAATATCTCTGTTCTTTTGATTCCAAGAAGTGTTTCGTACAAGAAGCACATTGACGGAAAGGAATAAGGAGCCAACTTTTGCCACCTGCAATCTCGTCACCGAGCTCTATGAAAACGCAACCTAATTATAATATGTGCAACCTGGCCTATCCTTTAAGAGCGTGACCCGAAACATGCCTACATATAAATATATAAACAAATAAACACACGACGGTGTTTATTATATTGTGTTGATTAGTGCCTTGCTTGATTGCTTGTTTGCACACAGCTTCACTTTAACATAGGGATAAATTTGAGAGTCAATGGCGGAGTTACGCCTCAGGGGAAGTTTGAAAGTAAGTAATACCGTTCAGGCGTCAAGAAGAGACAGACCGACACTTATGGAGCGTTGTATCCTGGATACCGCCACTGTGGTAATATCAAAGATTCCTCGCTGCAACAGTGGCGTCACAAACCTGAAAATTTAGGGGCGTAGCGCATACACTTGAATTTGACACAACTATATTCTGCAGATGAGCTGTGTTGTAAGTCGAATGAATTAAAGAATTTGAATTCGAAAATTTTTGTCCTTTGGCCAGTAACAGCATCTAAGACGATTGCAGAAGAGCATCAGTCAAATATTTTTAAAGCTAAAAGGAATATAAAAATTCGATATAAGATACCGACCACTTCATAGGTCGAGTGCACCAGAGAAATGAATACTTATTCGCGTGTCAAGTATCAGTAGCTAGTATGATTGAAGAAATGCGCACAGCTTCTTCGCTTTAAGATGAGCAAAAATTAGGCGTTGAACATCAAGTTAATTCGATTGTATCTGTGATACGGAAATGAAGCCGAGGTCGGCTGCTTAAACGTGCACGTAAGCTTCTGCTTTCTGCAATGAAACTGGACTTCGTAACATCTATATTTCACAGTGCTTACAGAGTGTTGAATATTTCATTGAGAATTAAAGAAGCTAGTGATTGTCGCAGGTACGGGCAGTTGCCCCGCTTGTATGGTCTGTCAAATAACGTGAGGTCTATGACCAGCTGAATAACAACTTTTTTATGAAAATTAACGAGATGATGTGACCCAACGGGTCACGGGCCGTCTAGTGAATATTCATTGAGTAACAATACGGCAGAATATTGCTGTAGTGAAATGTAATAATTGAGCTAGCGTCCTGCAAACCACTGCTGGGGCCGATTCTAGGGGCTTGTTCGATGGGGCATCGTTATCGAGATAATTCAAGGCGCTTAGCTTAACGTTTCAAAGCAATAATCTTGTCTCAATCGATAGGTTTCTAGCATTAACCCAAGTTAGGGCGTGTTCGATTGGGGCATAAACTCACATTGCTTGGCTTAAATCGAGCGGAAAGTTAGTTCAGAGAGTTCTTTTCGCCATTTTGACTTGAGTTTAAGGCCTTAAGCTGAACCCGTGCAGCTCGAGTGGATGAGATTTCCACCAGCGAATTGGTAGGAGCTCAAATTTAGCGAATTGACCGAACTGTGTTACGTGAAAATCAGCGCGACGAGCTGAAAAACATTATATATAGAGATAATTTCTAACTGAGAGGAGGAAAATATTATAAATAAATTTGAAAAATACAGCACCGCAGTAAATCACAGGCTGAAATTTCAGCCAGGTTGAAGTTGAGGCGCGAAGTGGGATGGCTGAAATTTCAGCCCCCACAGCTTTTTCAACTGCATTTGTGTTACTTGCATATATTGTACCAATGAATAGGCTTAGTAGTATGATACTATGGGCAAATGAAGCCTTTAGGTGAAGTCAAGTAAAAAGCCGAAATTACTACAATTTTCTTACATGAAAACGCGTGTAACGTTTTTCTGGTAGACCCAGAAAAAAACCAGAGGTACCATTGAATTCTGCGTAGAATTCTGCATGATATAACAGCTTCAATTATTCTATAGAGTTGATATAAAAAAAGGCCAACGGTAAAAAAAATGAAATTACCACTTTTTACATAAAAACGCATGTAACTTTTTTTACTAGGAGACCTAGAGAAAAACCGGAGATACCATTGAATTTTGCTTAAAATTCTTCATAAAATGAAAGTTTCAATTATTTCATACAATTGATAACAAAAAATGGCCTATGGTAAAAAAACACGCCGATCAATTCAGGCTCGGATCAACCTTGACGTTCCCCGTTCTTCATTAAGAGAGGGTGCTCAAAATTTATTGTAACAATTTTTTTGCAGACATTTATTAAATAAATCGCAATATTCAAATCAAACTAAGATAAATATATTGTTGAATTATTATATATATATATATATCCTTTCCGAATATCTAAAATTTGTTCAATATGCTTTTCATCAGCTTTGATATTCTGTTTCAAACCCTTAGAAATCGCTTTGAATGAGTCAGGAATTATAATTTGGAGAATATTTGCCCAATCCTTCCTGAGTGTTGTCCTCAAAGCCTCCACATCTTCGTGATGGGAAGTTGAGACCTTGCTCTCCAATGAAGACGAAATGCTGAAAACTAGGGGATTAAGGTCTGGAGATAAAGGAGGCCATTATTTCTTGGAAATGAACTCTGGCACATTGCTTGCCAACCACTCTTGAGTCTTGTTTCGTGGGTAACAGATGCTTATCATATTTTTAAACTCATAAGACATAAAAATTTGTGATTCCTAAACAGAAATATGCATAAATAAAAAGGTTGTAACGATAATTATTAAACACCCTGCAGTACATTGCTTAGCTATGCGATAAGATTTTGCTAAATTTCTAGTTTGGATGAAGCTCAGATGGAGATTCAGTTTTAATGGGACTCAAATTCGGTGTTGCATGTTGTGCCGTTGCTGATCAGTAAACATTTTTGCAGTCATAGGCTTAGGAGTTTATCCATGTGCCACGGCTGTAATTTGCCTTGAATAATAAAAAGACCTTAGTTTTTTGTAAGTTTCTACTCTGACGCGCATTAGGGCAGCTCGGCTATTACTGACTCGGACACCAACTACCTACTTAACAAGATATAAATTGTTACAAGCTGGTATCGTCATAGGTGGTGTCAGAGAGGTCCATGGCTGGCCATCCGGTAATACAGAGATGGCGCAACTAGACTACGATCTACACGGAAGTAGAATACATATGTATCTTCCTATAAGGCTATGAGCTAAATATTCAACTGGAAATGCGGCCGATAAAAACTGTCAGAGGCTAGATAACATCAGTTTAATATCATTGCATTAAAATTCTTTAGTGTCAGGTAGATACTACTCAGCCACAAATATTTAATAAAAACACTACCCAGCATATACTATCACTGCAGCCGTAAGATAATTATACAAAATCTCATGTGCAACAAAACTCACTGAGGCTAGTTTCTTCAATCTCCAAGCGAACAATTCCACTCAACTATAACAACAACTAATATTGCTAATTATAACCAGTTGAGTTTGGCCATGAGCTCATTTCTCTCATGGCTCTTAATTACGTAAGACGTACATCGTGTTGCACGTCAGCAACTCGCTGTACCTCATGAACGGAGCTGACTTACAGAGGAAGGGCTTTTCCTGCCAATGCATGTGGGCGCTGCAGTGCACAAAGCGACATCGGATGCGGGGGCGACGTGAAGATAAGCGAATTGAGGTGAAATCCCAACAGGCTACTCCCAAGCAGATCCGTCTTGCTCGTTTGTTAAATGTAAAAATGCTGATTAGATTAAAATAATTCTCAGTAGCAACCACTAATGAAATTGAATCATTTTCAAACGTTAATGATGCATTTGGTATCTTGCTATTGTAGAGAAATACCCGAGCTGATGTTGGAGTCTATAGTGATGTATAGTCCACACCTTCAGGCTGACTCTTATCCACAGAGCTATGCATACTTTTCAAGGTACCTTTTTAAATCAATCATGGTGAGCGCCTCGAGGAGTACCGGCCACCGGCAGGGTAATTAGACGACAGAGAATATTAACGACAGTTCATCCAGTATAGCCATAAACAAGATGCTGCGGCAAACAAAGTTATGACAGCTGATAACAAGTACCATTGCAAAAGCAAAGTAGCTTAGCAATAAAAATATCGGCGAACTAGGGGGTGCAGGCGTGCAGCCACTTGGTCATAGCGTAGCTTTAAGATGGCGGGCCGACTTGTTCCAAGCAACAGCAGCAGCAGCGTAGGGAAGTAGTGGCTGGTAGAGGCGACAGAGCAGAGAAGCTGGAGCGTTGGCTGGTGCAGGTAGAGACGCTTGTGGAACCGCTTGTAGTGCCACTTGTAAAAGAGAGTCCTTTAGCTTAGGAGTCGGGCTACAGGTCAAGAGTGGCCTTACGACGTTACGACTCCATTTATTGGAAGAGGCGCTTCTATCTCAAGTTTCACCGACGATTGTTTTATTTTTCTATATTATCAAAATTTTTCCATAATAATCAGTAGAGTAACTAGAGTTAGCTTCAATATTACTTTGCTGTAGGGACCTAACATTTTCTGTGATGCTTCAGTATCTTTCATGCAAATCTTGTTAAAGCATCATTTCATTCATACGATTAATGAGTTGATGGGCCCTTTTCTGCCCCTGCTCCGCGTGCGGTCCAACCCGAGAGTAACTGTCACGGTAGAGCGCTTCCGCTGTAGCGGAGGGTTTGGCAAGGACGCGAGCCGAACGTGGGCGAGGACCGAGAAGCTGGAATGAGCGAAGTTAGAGTCTGGGTCGAAAAGTGTGTGTCTGGTGACATAACCTTCTACTACTATTTCAATATCCAATTATGCTTTACTTTCTCTCCTCGTGCCAGTTGGCCTCTATCTGCTGTACAAACCAGTGCGTGTGGGTTTCCCAGTCGATGGTGCAGTGAAAGCTGACACTATCTTTACCTTTATAGGAGCGCAGGCCAGGTTCCGCTGTGTGGTCTTTCCGGAAGAATGTTTGTGGTTACTATAAACGAAGACAATTTCGTCAACATTATCCATATTGCTAAAGAAACAAACGCACCGAAGTATCCTTCTTCAAGATGTGTCAGCTGTAGCATTATTTTACCCGGTTTAATGTATGCGCAAGAAGGCCGAAAGCGCGCTGAGTACAGGCTGGGTTCAGCAGCAGCCGCAGCAAAGCAGGCAGAGGAAGCAGGATTAAATAAAACGCAGAGAGTGGTGGCTTAAAATCTAATGATACAAAGTTTAAGGTCTTCGACATTGGTTCCTCTCTAACAGTGTTACCAACGCAGTGTTGCCATATATTACACCCGGATAAGTTAGACTTACCGAATATTTAATCTTTACTTCATAGATCATAGGTTAACTACCTCAATTTTAATCAGTCTCCTACGGTATTGTCATGTGTGAAGGCGGGTGTACACTAACACAAAAGTTACAGCGCCGCACAATTCACGTCCGATAACGTTGCCGCGGACAAGGCTTCGGCTTGCGTATTGCTACACTGCTGAAAACAAAAATATCTAAACTAGAGCACTCTGAGAGCGCATACCTCCGCCAAGCGAGGCAACGGTAGCAAAAAATTTAAAATGGCTCTGAAACCATAATTTTCTTTGTATAAACTCTAAAATCTAAACATTTGTGCCTTTTGATAGTGTTAATAGCTTGCGCCATTTTCCTGAAGATCCGTTCATAACTTTTTGAGTTATACTGCTAACAAACGTTATGACAAACATGAGTCAAACATACAAACGAACAAACCGATCTGCACCAAAATTTAATCATTTATGTCTTTCAACATTACTAACAACCCCTATGAACTTCATTAATTATTTTTTGAATTATTGTGCTAACAAGCATAAAATTAAAACAGTGACAAACGAACGAACAAACGAATCATCGCCAAAATTTGGCCATTTACTCTTTGTTATGTAGCTACCTAACAACTCATGTTAATTTCGTAAAAATCCATCAATAACTTTTCGAGGTATGGCACTGAGAAAAATGAGGCAGACAAACATACAAAAAAACGGATGGACATATCTTCACCAAAAGTTTATCATCTGTTCCTCCTAACATACCTAACAATCCATGTAAATTTCGTCCAAATCGGCTGATAACTTTTTGAGTTATCTTGGTATTTGACAAACACGACGAAAACATAACCTCCTTGGTGGAGGTAAATGTGAGTAGTTGAGTAGTGTCTGGCAGTTTGTATGCCATGGAAAGCGGAGTGGCTAAGTTTTGAGTATACGTCGGTCATTTGAGATAGTCTGCGCCTGGCATTACAAATGAAGAAGTTATATTTATATATATAATATATATATATATTGGCCGTACTAATTAAAGCTTTCTTCATTGCAAAGTACTTCCACTATCTCCAAAAACGACTAGCATAATAGGATTCGATGTACTGTATGTAGTGTACTTGCGTCCCTGGCTCTGCCATGCAGTGAGCGATGGCAGAACTACGTTAACTGGTTGACTCACGCGCAGGTCGGGTTACCAGCCCCGCCGCTCCATCTCAGCTGTGACGTCACGTGGAGAGATAGATGGCAGTGCGTGTTCATTTTTTCCTACTTTTCACGTGCTTTATAAATACAGTGAGCGAGGGCTTTCATGGAGGAGAAACAATGGTAATCATTTTCACACAGTCAGAGCTCTTAACTTCCCCGTGCAAATATCCATTTGTGAGAAATAAAGTAATACGACTGTTGAATAAATGAGCTCAACGACAAAGGAATCAAGTACAGCAACATAGCTACGACTTGTTCGGTATTACATTAACCTGGGTTGTTTTTCGTCACCACATAACAGTTTTACATACTAGTGCACTCCACTGTCAAAAATAATAGCAAAAGAACAAGTTTTAATGAAAAACAACTACAGCGCCAAAATAATGTCGCAATTCAAAATTCAAAAGTAATTTGTAGGAAGAAATTTGAGAAATTTAGCTTTGAATTCATTACATTAAAAATATTGAAGGGCTTATCTCAACAAGAAAATCCAATTGTCAATCGGATGGGTGTGATTTGCCGGTCTCAGCGTTACATATCTCTATATCCAGCGAACAGCGAACACCTCTTCTCTCACGAAGATGCAACATGCACTACTATAGAACAAGTATCGCCATCTTTTCCTTCGAATGTTTTGATTTATTTATATAAATCTAACTAACACACACTTGCAAACGATTTTCAATTACAATTCCCTCCAGATCTAATGATACGTCCGACAGTTAACTAATGGCACTTGCGGAGTAAACTGACTGTAAACATTTTCACGCCATTTGTTGGCTATCTCAGAGATATGTTTAGAAGAGGTCAACATATCGTTCGGACAAAAAAATGACGATACTCGTTCTTTTGATATAACGTGTGTCATCGGCATCAGTAATAAAACAGTATCCCATTAAACTCGTCTCACTTTACTTGTTGAGATGATGAAAAAACGTAATCCAGGCCATACTCATTACCAACGCATTGGCGTACAAACAACGAGCTTTCTCTAATTTGAGTAATTTTCATGGAATTCTTAAATAAAAGGAGTATTGACTGGTGTTACTTGGGTAAACCTAAAAGGAAAATGGTATTACTCATAATTACTCGGGAGAGCTTTTTTGAACCATTAATAAGAGAAATAGTTGTATGTTGAGAGTCTAGGAACCTTCAGTGCTACACCCTGAAACCTTGTTTCCAAGGCCAAATACCTGCTAAAACGAAAAAGTCTCGCACCATTTGCGGCATCAACAACACACAGATGCACATTTTCCAACTCTAAGCAATGTACTGATAAGAGATAAGCGTTTATCATGTTGCTGAGGCGAAAAATAGTTGGAGCACAAGCGGCCTGCCACAGCGGAACGTGAGTCGGCTGATTTGCAAGTCCAAACCTTTTTTTTTTGCAAATCTAGTAGCTCTTTGGGAAAACGATGAAGCTTCAATGAGAAATGACATCGATGCTCTAGCAAAACTGACGATTTTCACGAGCATTCGCACCACGTGACGTCACACCGGGAGATACGCAGACCCGTATCAAAATGGTCAGGCGATGAGTTAACATGTTAACGTGAGCCCAACACGCTCTTGAGATGACCTTGAGAAACGACCTAACGGTGGTGTTAGAGAAGCCAAACTTATATTACTCTTTAGCCTAAGAACCTTACCACCCTCACGCTATCCGTTGGTACTAGTACACCACCGGCAAAATAATGTAGAATTACACAGGTTGGAACTCTGTTTCAGAGTATCTTTCATTTTTTTAATACTAATCTATAGTAATTGCGGTGTACGGAATCCGAAAACGTTGGCCATTGTCCATTCATGATTGGTTCTGGTTTTTGAGATATTCTCACTTTTCGATATAATGTTTATTAACAATATTGATGATATCAATATACTTATAAAATGCAAACGTCACAAGCATTATTACGATCTCTACTTATTCGACTGGTTTATGTATTGTTTCAGACTTTCGTCTATGGCACGATATGTATGGCACGATATGTATGGCACGATATGTATGGCACGATATGTATGGCACGATATGTAGGGCACGATATGTATGGCACGATATGTAGGGCACGATATGTATGACACGATATGTATGGCACGATATGCCTCATACACACAAGTGCAAAAAATAATACCGACATATTACTTAACATTACTGGCCATGTAATGCTTCCTGTGTTTTTTACGTTACTAACTTTGCATAAATCGAAAAAAATATGTAAAGCGTATGTTGGCATGATGTTACGCCATTTGTATGAGACGTTTGCTCTACATGTATGCTGCAATAAAAAAAATGCTATGCTGTTGGAAAAGCCGATATTGAAGAGAGAACCCAAGGACCGCACAGACAACTAACTGTTGTTTCTGTTCAGTCAACCGACGCGGAATTAAATTCAAGAAAAGGTTTCATAATAAATATCTTGACTCGCCTTCCGTCCAGGGTTGAGGAGTCGAGGTCGACATTTAGAGCCCGTCTCCGACTCTTGTAAGCCACTTTACACAATATTTTTCAAAAATTTATTCAGAATTTCTGGTCTTGAGTCGTAAAAATGATGAAAGATGTTGCATACGTCAATGGACATTTTTTTTGACGTAACCAATGCGCTACATATTACACAATCTAAGTCGAGTCTTGCCTAATGCTAATTATTGATATTCTATGAACTACAGTAACTTGATAAATTCAGATCCCAGATGGTGCAAATAATAAAGGTTTAATGATGGTGCAGATTTTTGGCTTTCAGTTCCTAGCTTCTAAGAGCAATTATTCTGGGTGCTAATTATTTATGAATTACAAATATATGAAAGTTTTATGTCCCATATGGTGCTATGCTATACCAAATATTATAAATACTGTACATAAAAAATACTCTATGTAGGTTGAAATGTGTGTGTATTTTGGTAAGAAGCAATTTTACAAAATTAACAGTCATTCCAAATGCATCAAGAATTTTGAGCCTGGAGTCGGAATCAGAAAGACAGAAAAAGAAGGAATCAGAGTCGGACTTGATCCATCCGACTCCGCAATTATGCTACCGTCGCAAAATAATCACCTCATGGTCCAGGTTATCTACAGTCCAAACTCAGACTTCAGAGAAGAGTTGTCTACTCATCCAAGGGACCTGAAATTGGCCTCTCACCAAAGAAAATTTCTAAAAGAAAGTCCTTCATCTAAGAGGAACCTTCATAATTATGCACTGGTTTCCTCTGCTCTTTCTGACTTTATGTAGCTGTATTTAAATATAGTTGCAGTATAATTACTCCGTTTCTTTCAGTACAAAGTAACTATGGACAAAAATTGAGGGCATTTTGAAAACTTTTGGTAATTGTAAAAATAACGTATCTTTGAATTATGCTATATAAACATGTCCAGAAACAACCACCAAATATTTAGCACGTTTTTGGACGCACTTCATTGTTATACTTAGCACACACCTGTTATGAATATTATGCTCTATGTATATTAAATTCTCACAAGTTGTTTCGTCAATTAATTAATATTGCTGTGTAATTAACAAAACTTAATAACTCGGCTTTTTTTATGAAAATAAATTCATTTCTCATATACTGTCTGTCGTAATGTTTTTCTTTCAGAAGTATCTATACACTTTCAAAGGTGTATTCTTTTCTTTAAGCGAACACTCGTATTACGCTCTAAAATAGTGTTTTCCACTGGGGGTGCATATGATGCTACGGACCCCCTGTGGATCATGCACGGACCCCCTAGTGGTTCATGGCGTTTAAAGTTTCTGTGGCAATATTACATTGATTTTATCCTGTAAATGATAGAAATTACAAAATATTTTGAGGTTGTAAAAGGAAATATATAGGTTTAAATAGCTTATAATAATATTTGCCGTCAATTCATTGAAATTGAAAAACTTTAACATTGGCATAGTTACCACTAGGATTATGTTTTTCTTCAGTCAAAAACTTAGCTTTTTCTTTTCGAAAACGGCCATATGTTAACCATCATTCAATGCAAATAGTCATGCAGGGCGAGTCAAAATAAATTCAAGAGAATTAATGGTAAAAACTCGCTGTATGTGAATAATGGGCTGTGCTGGGATGTCACGTGACTGTGACATGAGTCATTATGTGTTCGGCGTATGTTGTTATGCCTCTGCCGCTCTGTATTACTTGAAAATCAATAGCCTGGAAACCATCGGCATCTACAGTGCTTATTCAGTAACTAATAAACTAAGTTCACGCCATTTTAATGGCGGGGGTCTGTGTACTTCAGGGCGATTTTGCAGGGGGTCCGTAGAAAACCGAACTTTGGGAACCACTGCTCTAATGAAATTGAGCTTTAGCGAAGCCTTCAATAGTTAAGATGTGAGGCAACAGCACAGCTGTTCGCTGGTTTGTTAAAAGGGACGAGATAACGATCTGCTGTGCTACAGAACGGTTACTCTCTCCACGACGAGCGTTGAGTGAATCTTTGGTGATGTTCGTGAAAAATTTAGCATGTAGCAGGGTTCCCTGTTTTCTTAAGGATAACCAAGGGAGAGTTCTTAATTTAGCCTGAGGTGTGAACCGATGTTAGAATCTCAGGAGATTTAGGACAAAAAATATATATACCCTGGGGAAAGGCTTGGAGGTTTACACTTAGGTCTCTGAGAAGAAAAGGATTCAGTCTGAGTCTGCAGGAGTTAATGGAAGCTAGATAGTGATACTCTCCTTCGGGAGGCACGCGTCTGTGCCCTCCCCCGTGTCGGTGGGACTCACAAATGATTACCCCGATTTCCTATCCGTGCTGCGAACGGAATTGTTTTGGCTCCTTTCTGAGCATGGGCCTCTATAGCATCTCGGCGCAAAGTGCTTTGCGACAACGCACAACTGCACTTCTTGCAGCACTCACGCCATGAGTGCTAACGTTGTAATTTCAGCCCCCTATGGGGAGACAGGACTTCACCTTTCGCCAATCGGTGTGCTTGTCATCAAAATCACGCAGTGCTGATGCTTCTCTTCGAATCTGATCTGGTTCTGTTTCTGCGGCGCATCATACTGCATTCTTCAATGTAGACACGAGGGTTCTTCTATGTAGTGAGTTTTAGACCCTGTCTGGGATTGGGTCCTGCATGCTGCCACCAACGTGCCACACTCACCAGCAGTCCCAGCTTTGGCTTCGATCACGTGTGGGCCTGCAGAAGGAGCGACTTCTCTCGCATTTGAAACATTACTGTGTAAGCGGATATGATACAAGTTTAGTTTTCCTGCCCGTGGTACGTATTTGCATATCTTACGTGAAAAACGTACTACGCAGTCATAGGTCAAAGCTAAATGTCATATCGTATCTTACCGTAATTATTATATCTTGCTGTAATTTCTGTATCATGTTGCAATTATTGTACCATCTTGCGAATTGCTACATGATCACGCCTTGGCTGCCGCCTAAAAATTTATATCTTGCTGCAATCGACTACTGGCGTTCGCTCTACCAGCCCACTTGTCCATCTCTAGACTACCGAGTCATCACAAGGCCCACAGACTTACTGTAGAACTGAGGTCATGAAGCTGCACCGATAAGAGTCCTATCTAGACGCTCTCGATCGATAGCACTGGTTGCGGGAGGCGAATGTATAGGGGATTCTTATGGTATCGGCCTCGGTATCTACTAAAAAAAGACCAAACTGCCGATGCCAATGCATTTTGTCACCCTCAACTGCCTTAACTTTGTCATCTTTTAGCCGTTTACTTCAAACTATAAAGTAGCACTGTACATCGTTTCAGCACTTTTTTAGATAATAAGTTTCTCTCTTTGTGAGAACAATTTTCTAACCTGAAAATCAGGGATCACGAAAAAACAAAATTTATTGAAACAGAAAGTAAGGAAAAGTTGAGACTTGGGGATGTAGGTCGAGAAGTTAGAGTTTGAATTACCGTTCATTGGTCTTGTGTCGAGAAGCGCATTTAAATGTTACTCCGTGCTAATTCCATCTTATGTGTTTTAGAAACTTGGGCCCTTGGAAAACCTAACAATGCGCGGATGTGACAAAGGGTGGTACTGTACAAGGAGGCCTAGTAAACCTCTTTTGTACTGTGGACTGGTCTAGAAGGCATCGATGTGACCTGGCTATTTATCAGCACATGTTTCCGGTAAGAACGGGTGATGGAGAACAGGGTTCATGCAAGTTCATCAGCAGGTCAGTTCAGCTCAGAAAATTCATTGCGAAAAATTGATCGACCTATAATTGCATCGCCCAGTAAATCATTACCGAGTGAACTGATCGCCGGTTACATTCATCACCTAGCAATACAATACTAGATATATGACTTATCGCTGGTTAGATACTACATTCATTTCAGGGCCGGTATGCACGAAACTTCACTAAGTGTATTTAGCTCACAGATTTTCCCTTAACTTCAGAAAAATCCACTTTGTGAGCTCCGGGCACAATCACAAACGACTTAAGCTTTCCCGCCAAAATAGATTTTCCTTTATTTTTGTACTCAAGCTAAGGGTGCGAGGACCATCCCTGAATACAATAAAGAGACATGTACAGAACCATTACATCGACGAAGAAACATAACGAATTCAAATTTGAATCATTTTCATAAGATTTACATTCTCTAAGTATTTCCACAAAATTATCGCCTAAAATATTCATTACCTCCGCCAAGGAGGTTATGTTTTCGTCGTATTTGTCTGTCTGGCTGTGTGTCTGTTTGTATGTTTGTCTCTTTGTCTGTCACCAAGATAACTCAAAAAGTTATGAACCGATTCGGATGAAATTTACAGGGATTGTT
>LQNS02278157.1:3843681-3856384 GCA_001587735.2 Parhyale hawaiensis
CATGCAAACACAGCGTTGCATTAATATACGGTGCTCCATTCCGAAAATAACGAGCTAGGCCGACCAAGCATTTCAGTTTGTAGCATTACGGGCGTTTTGTGCATCTCGGACCTCTTAAGCCTGAAGGTCGTCATTCTTTTGTGCTCTATGTATGTTCTACTTTATATATTTGATGCTTGCGTGTGATTTACTCTTCTCTGAATTGATATAACACTGTATGAAAAATTGTGTTAGGGATCCTTCTCTTGCAGAACCGTGTTGTGGTTCGGCAGGCTTCTCTTAAAACAACTGTTCCAAGCCACAGATCTTCGAGAAAATTACAAAAACTGTTATTGTAGTGAAGAGACACAGATGGCCAAATCTTGAGGATGATAAAAATAATCCTGGTTACATGATCGATTCGAATATTTCGTTAACTTTGCCTTGCTTTGCGGAGCTATGTGCTCTCAGTGTACTCTAATTTTATCATAATGCGATAAAGATGAGGCCAAATCGCTAATCTTCAGCCATACCTGCAGTAGCAGAAAACTAGAGCGTCTGACATTGACTCTCAAGGCTGCATGTTCAAACCTCGCTGCAAGCTAGGCAAGTTCTTCGCGGGGCTTCATGTGATCATTGTACTGCTGTGGGTTTACTGACCCTTGGGAGCAATGGGGAGGGTTGGGGGTGCAGATTGTTGCATGAAGTCTTCCTCCATTGGGGCCATAGCTCTGTACAACTTATGATCGACTGCACCCGTATACTCCTCTGGGGCCTGTTAGCCTATATTTGCAGCACAAACCAGTGCATATGTTTTTCCCAGTTGAGGGTATGGTCAAGTTGGTTTATGTCATTATATAGAGAACGTCCTTATTACATCGTACACTTGTTACTTAGTTCTTTTTTGTCGGCATTGCATCACTTAAGATTATTTCAATGCGTATCTAATTCCTGCACGCTTAGCTGCACTGAAATAAAGAAATATCACTTACTCAAATTATATGGGCTACAGCGTATGACTGACCTGCACAGTTTAAAAACTTTCGCTTGTGCCATATACAAAAATGATTAATATGCTGTAATTCCAAAGCATTCATGGGCTGAATAAAATGGTCGTAAGTGCTCTAGTCTTTTGCTTTGTCGGACACCCGTAACAGCCTTACCACCTCTCCGGGTGACACACACGGTTAGCACTCTTCCTACGTAGGCTTTTTCAAGAGCCCTGCAGAACGCTAACTCTATTTCAAGTGTGTTATTTTACTACGAGCATTTTTCATCCTATCGTAATCCTCCTTGACACAAGCCTTAAGCGAGTCGGCACAGCGAGGTAAGTCTACTGACCTGCTTTGTGCACCAATGCTCAACACCCGACTGCAGTTCTTTAAAGAGGTGCCACATGATGTGACAAATTAAAAGTTTTGTCCTCCAAATTCATGTTGGAAAACTTGCAAACTCATACACATGATCAGAATTGCAAGGATGGAGCATGTTGTGTTTTTTACCGCAATTCACTTTCGACTTCTCGTTGAGCTCACAGCTGAAGTCGCGACAGTATACCCGAGGTAACATCGGGTTACTCCGGGTAACACCGCGCGCTAATTACAACACAGAGCAGATTGTTTTGGAGTAGTTTATCGTTTAGTTAATGTTAATTACCTTTACCAATGAGGTTATGTTTTGGTCGGGTTTGATTGTCTGTCATCAAGATAACTCATAAAGTTATGGAGGGATTTGGATGAAATTTGCAGAGATTGTAAAGTATGTTAGGAGGAACAGATGATTAACTATTGGTGAAGATCTGTTCATCCGTTTGTTTGTCTGCCTAATTTTTGTCCATGCCACAACTCAAAAAATTACATGAGTTGTTAGGTTTATTTCGAAGAGTAAATGACCAAATTTTTGTGATGATCTGTTCGTTCGTTCGTGTGTTAGTTGCTGTGTTTGATTTTATGTATGTTAGCGCAATAGCTGAAAAAGTTCTGAATGGACCATTATGAAATTTTGAGGAGTTGTTAGTAATGTTAAAAGACATAAATGATTAAATTTTGTTGTAGATCGGTTGGTTCGTTAATATGTTTGACTTATGTTTGTTAGAATGGTTGTTAGCAGCATAACTCAAAAAGTTATGAGCAGATCTTCAAGAAAATTAGAGAAAGTGTTAATAATATCTAAAGGCACAAATGATTGGATTTTGGAGTTGGTAAAAAAATCATGATTTTAGACCCAATTTGAATTCTTCGTTAGCGTTGCCTTGTTTGGCGGAGGTATGCGCTCTCAGAGTGCTCTAATTGTGAAGGGAGTGGGCATTTTTTAAAACGTTATTTGCATAGTGCTTTCTAGCCTGTATATTGCCATGGCAACGGGGCTTTTCAAACAACCTCGAGATCATTTAACCTTTGGGCAACCATTCTCTCATGGGAAAAGAGTGGTAACATTTTGCCCAGAATAATTCGCGAATTTGCGTGAGTTTCCTCAGCTTTTGACTGTGGTGTGTACTTGTCTCGTCATACCCAGCAGGTGGTGCATAGGGTGTGGAGACCCAGTTTCTTCCAAGTGCAGTTCGAATAGCTTAGTAAGTTAATAAGTATCTTAATCTCATCGATTACGATTTATGGTTTGAATACCAAAATGCTGTTCTTAGGGAGCACATATGGAGCAAAAATAGTTGAAATTTACTTGAAAGTGGCCCATAAACCGCTGTTCAAATCATATTTAGGGTAAACTAGAACGCCTCGGTGCAGTCGACCATCACCCGCGGTAGGGGCAAATTCTACGAAGTCATTTTTGATGAACGAGGCTAGAGCACAGCTCATTCCTTCCCAGAGATTAGCTCTTCAGTAATAACGTAGACTATCTGGCGCGGTGGAGAAAATTCAACGCGTCATTTTTTATGGCCAGCTAGGTCTATTTTTTGTTATGAGTCACATCTAGGTCAACCCACCAAACTCCCTACAAAAAATTATGAAGAGTGCTCAACTCTTTGGACCACTTATTGGGTGGGCAGACAAATATATATACAAATATATATCTCTATTATATTTCTCGAAACATCGAAATATAATAAAAATATTCTAACAATGAAATATGGCGTGGTTTTAAACGAACCTGTATAAAAGCAGGGCTGCTTCCCAAGTATTCAACTATATATGCATACATACAAATGTACATAGAATCATATACTGTATACTTGAATTTTCAACGAAACATTATCACCTCGCTCATCTTGTTCGCGGGTGATAATAAGTCAACTTTTGTGGAGGTACATATTGTCTAAGCTTCACTAATCAGGAATTTGAGATTCTTAAGCGAGGATTTAGGACGCCTTTGATTGGGTCGTCAGAGTTGATCTAAGCCAAGCACACTTCACTAACTTGTCAGGAACTGCAGACAGGTGCCCTGGCTTCGATCAATTCATTCACGTCTCAGGCATTTACTAAAAATTGATCACCTGTGAGACTTCAACGAACTCAACGAACTCAATCTTACTTCGTAAAATGGAAATTTCAGTCGGTTCAACTTAATCGAGTTGTTCCTAAGAACTGCAACGCGATTTAAAGTGACAAAGCAAGAGCTGCTGTCGGCAGGTTCGGACAAGTTGAGAGAAGACGTCCTAAGAATGCCCTAGAACTGCCCAAATTTGATGGAGCCAGACGAAGGTCAAGAAATTTACCCAACAGCAGATGGGCCACCCTTTATTTCCGAATAATTCAAATACAACAGTATAAACATATGAAAAAATATTCTGACGAACTCACTCATTAACAACCTGTAGTTCTTAAGTGATTATTTAAGTACAAGACTCATTTAACCCTAAGCCCCCGAGTGCCAACGTTTCTTAACGTTTCACACGGGATTTTGGTGCTTCGTTTTAGGGTTAAGACGACTCTCAAGAGAGGCAAGGAACTTTCTGTGAAGAAAAAGTTTCTTCGATTAAAAAAAAAAGCCGATATCGCCCAATATTTTGCGATGCAAACATTCTCGAAAGCCTTGCTTAGCCAAAGGTAATCTATGGGACTTATGGGACCCAACGCCTCGTGACATTTGAAGATGAACATAAGAGAACGAATATACAGTAGGACGCGGCAAGTTTTCTTCTCACAGTACGTACTTGTATTTCTTAGAAATACAAACACAACTCATAGTTTAGTCATACAGTAAAAGGTCATCTCATATCGCTGCTGCTGAGGCGCTGAACGTTCTCAACACACACTATAGCGTGCGCCACTGTGTATGGCATCCTGCTGCAAAGTGACGCCCTGCATGACCACATATAGCAATGCAGGGTGTCGACAGGAGGCGTGTTGTCATCAATATTTCTGGGTTACAGGCGCAACACCGGTGATCCGGCTGCTCACAAACTGTTTCGCAATCACTACCAGAAAAGTGGCAACGATGTTCGCCACACGGGTTACATGATGTAGGTAGCCACTCGACAATAGCCACTTCAAATAAAGGTAACGCAAAATAAATACGTATGAGAGAGTTAACTCCACTGCTCGGAGTAGCTCAATAAATTCAGTTTCGTCTAGCTTCCGTCTACAAAATTACATTGAATACAGAATTTAATTATTGCGACGCACGATATAATAACGTACGTTATCATAGGTACCACCGCTCGGCGACAGATGGCGCTCTCATAACCACGTTTCGGGCCACTGTTACCAATTTCCAGGTTGCGGTAGTCTGACTAGGAGATGATTACAACACGCCTCTGAAGGTGCATGGATACTATTTGTATCAGCAGCCTAAGAAGCAGTTATTCTGTGGTATCGACAGTGGTTTTGACCCAAAGAAGGCCGAATGGCCATTATCACCGACAGAGACGTAAGCCAGTTTTTATTTCCTCTCCACACCAACTTTAACCTCATTATCGTCCTTTGAAAGCTCGGTATTAGTTTGCTATAAACGCAATCTTTTAAATTTTATTTTCCTTCCTGTTCTCAATTTTTGGTGTAGAATCCGATTCTGAAGTCCGTTTTTGGCGGTCGGACCTAGTTTTCGAGTTACGACCCCCCAAGGGGGCGGGGGTATATTTCTGTCATTTATGGTTCGATCGTTATGAAACTCGTACAGTATACGCAAGTTAAATTTTATTAACATTTTATTCACTACAAGTTTTCGATATTTGCAATACTTTTCGAGGCATACCATGGTTAAGGGTAGGTGAGGTTTGGTTAGGTTAGGTTAAAAAATCTATTTTAAAAGGTGTTCCATTACACTCAGCCATCGCCGGGCACTTCCTCCCATCGGAAAACAATGGGGTCTTCAAAATCATATATCTCAAAAAGTAGAACCGACCGCCACAAACCGATTTCAGATTCGTAATCTGCTTTGAAAAATGAGTAGATTAGGAAGAAAAAACCAATTTTCGAATGTGCTTAAAGGAAACTTTCACCGAAAGCTCTTCGTGCATCAGCCACAGACTCTAAAAGCGACGGGTTCGCTTTCTCATCGGCACAGGTTTTTAATCATAAAGCGCCGAACAAAATGTTAGCGTCATGCATGAACAGTTGGACACTGAACAAAATTGATTAAGATGTAGAGGAAAGTTGTCTACTTGTGGCAAATTGGATTTTAAAATTGGCTATTGAACTGCTGTTAGTACCGTGCCAACAAGTGCAGTTGAACGTTTTGCAGCTGTGCGTTCTCATAGCCCTTTCGGTCCTAAATACTCTGCTCTTGTTATGAGGTTCTAGAAGCAGCTCATAATAGACACTCTCATTGCAGTCACTCCCGAGCTCCACCTCCCGTTTTATTCAGTCGCAAATATAATATAAGCTCTGACTTTAGACGGGTTGTAAAATATATTGTCCAATTTTCCAGGACGAGAAACAACGCGCTGGTTTCAATAATGAAAATTTCAATGCGGGAACTGGAGTTCCCGTGAAAAAGGAATGGACAATTACAGTACATAGTCGAGATAAGACCAACCGAACGACCGAACTATTTACCGGTTGTGGCGGGGTTGCCTATCAAGATGTTGGCGGTTACAGAGCAGATAATGGCAGAAAATACTCAAAATAATGCCGATGAACAGCGGTCAGCTTTATAAACTGTTTTTTTTTTTAGTATGAATGGATGTTGAGTAATGTACGGGATAGAATTGTACTGCTGAAGAGTTAATTTTCAGTTTTGTAATATTAGGGTACGTTCGATAGGGAAATTAAGCCTTCGATCCTGGTGCGCTGGCTCCTCCCTGTTGAAATGATTTCAGGCGTTGACCCGTAAACAGTTCTCCTTGGGACTTCAAAAAACTTAATCTTGGTCTTACAAATGGAGTTTTCAGCAGGCTAACAATGATCGGGTCACTTCTAAAACTTTCAGCAGAAATTCAGTGTTTGGAAGCCAAAGCTTCTGCCTAGTGTTTCAGGAAGCCCTTGTCAGACTTACTGACTGCCATTCTCGAGATGGGCATCGTGTATTTTGGTACTGTACGCAACAGTGTAAATGGAATTGTTTCCCGAAAGAACATGGAATATACATAACTGTTCGTGAGCTTCCCACGATCAGCATATTGTCGCATAATACTTCGTTGGATGCAGGCAGGCCGCGTACAAGAGAATTATGTCAGCAAAAGAATGCGCTACCATGCAAAATTTGTGTCACTCCACACACTAGCGTGTAGCCGTCAAAAGAAGACATTAGAGCGGAAAATCAATTTAATTGGCTAACTCAAAATATTAACGTCGATTTCTGGAAAGAAATGAAACTGACAATTTCGAAAGCGCGCATTGGTGTGTAATCGGTGAAGGCAATCACTGAGGAAAATTATTATTGCCGAAGCTTGGAAAGCTCATGCAGTATGCGGGCACTACACAATAATGATTATCCTACGCACGCAGAAATCTTCATAACGATATATTTTATTCACCTTTTTCAAGGTAAAATTAATTAGACTGCTATTGACATTAGCATTAGTAAAAGTAAATATGAGCTGTTATCGAGGTTTCTCTGTGTATGGAGGTTTCAATGATGATCTGGCTTTACCTTCTGACGAAAATAGCCTATTTCATCAAGGACGTACAAATCCCTTCTGTAGACAAATTTTTGTTATCTCAACTACAAAATCCTCAGTGACTTCTGTAATAATCAGGATAAGGAGAAAGAAACGCGAAAGATCAATGCACTTATCGGCATGATAATCAGAAGGCACGTGCATTGATATATAGTGCCAAGCCTATGTAAAGAGATCGAATATCACCTAGCTGTATGTTGGAGCTACCATTTCCTTCTCTACTGCAATTATCCTAGCCTAAATTCTAAGGTTAGTTGAATGCTTACTGAGGTCTATAGTGGCATATGTCTCCTGTTTACGATTGCACCGAGGTCAACCAGTGCAAGTGTTACGTACAGTACTCAAAAGCATGCACTCACTGCTCCGCTCCAAAGCCAAACCCAGGCATTGTGTTCTCAGTCTCCAAAGCAGGAACAAAAGGTAAGACGACTTTCCACTAAAAGTGATCCATTGTGACACAGTAATATAAACTAGCCAATATGTACGGCGCATGGCTGAACATACGATAACCAAGCAAAATTCAAACATTCGGTTCTAATGCAGTCTAGTAAGTAATGTTAATATTACGCCACCTCTGTTTTTATTTCACGGTAGTGATACCATACAACTCATTTGCTGTGCTCTGATGCTCCTCAAGAATACCTAATAAAATTTATTATTATAACCAACTGGGAAAACTTGACTGCAGCCAACCTCCTGAAATGAAATATTGAAAAGAAATTTTACGGAACGGTCGTGCATTCCCTTCTATTTTCCCATTATGGAATGTAAGACCATAATTATTGTCATTTTTTAAAGTCACTCTCCAAAATCATGAAAATTTCCCTTGGGGAACATGGAGCAATTTTTTTGGCTGAAAATGGGACTTTAGAACAACTTACTGCATTCAATATATCTATTTCCAGATCGGTTGGTACAGGGACTGTGCTGGTGTACAACAGTGGTTGAAAAAAAAATACCATAAGCTGTAGCCAAAGCATGCAGGTGAACTGAACAAAGATAGTTCAAAAGAATTTTCTATTGCTTTTAAACTAAGTACAAAACATACTATCTATTAAGTATTTAATTTTAAAACGTGACACTATAATATGGGAGTGAATTGAAGCCTCGCTGGCCAAATGCAAAGGTTGCCTCGAGAGAGAAAAAGGGCGGGACGTAAAGTACGTCGATAGGCACGGGGAACCAGTGGATAAGGGCGTGTCCACACAAGATCAACGCGCATGGCAACAGTAGGTCGGCAAGGAAGAAGAAGACGAATAGAACGAAGCATCTTCAGTAGGAGTACGAAATTTAGAAACAAATAGTTACTACAGTATAACTCCATAAAATTGAAGTAAAGAAGCATCCATGTAGCATTAGATTAGAGGGAACATCAGCTGTACTGTAAGAAAGACCAGTATTACAGTTCAGCACTGTACTTGTATAAGACTCACCGCCATAAAACCAATGTAAATTACTCATTAGAAAGTGATGCACAGTAAATTGTGCAATGGCACATACATGACATTATAGCACGTGGATATAAAACAACAAATTATAGCCATCAATTGAGTAACGCATAGAATTCCTTTCATCCAAGCTTGCCCAATGAAAAGTTTACAGTGAAACTGGACACAGCTGTGTTTATGTTCGTAGATAAAACTGGAGCACTCTGAGAGCGCATACCTCTGCTAAGCGAGGCAACGGTAGGAAAAATTCAAATTGGTTCTGAAACCATTATTTTCTTTGTATAAACTCCAAAATCTAATTATTTGTGCCTTTAGATAGTAATAAGAGTTTGTGCATTTTCTAGAAGATCCGTTCATAACTTTTTGAGTTATACTGCTAACAAACGTTAAGGCAAACATGAGTCAAACATACTTACGAATGAACTGATCTGCACCAAAATTTAATCATTCATGTCTTTCAACATTACTAATAACCCCTATAAATTTCATAAAGATCCATTCATAATTTTTTGAGTAATTGTGCTAACAAGTATAAAATTAAAAACGGTGACAAACGAACGAACGAACAAACGGATCATTATCAAATTTACTCATTTACTCTTTGTTATATACCTAACAACTCGTGCTAATTTTATAGAAATCCATCCATAACTTTTTGAGTTATGGCATTGAGAAAAATGAGGCAGACAAACAAACAAACAAACAAACGGACGGACATATCTTCACCAAAAGTTGAGCATCTGTTCCTCCTAACATACCTAACAATCCCTGTGAATTTCGTCTAAATCGGTTCAGAACTTTTTGAGTTATCTTGGTGACAGAGAGACAGATGAACAGACAGGCAGACAAATAGACAGATAAACAGACAGAGAGACAGACAAACACGACGAAACCATAACATCCTTGGCGGAGGTAATAAATGTTCGAACACTTTGCACTCCGTCTGGTGAACAGAAAATTATTGAGTTACCTTTACTTGTCAATTATTTTTGGAGTTGCCTCCAAGCCAGTCGTTTAATTTGATTGAACGTATTGCCGCGCCCTCGAAAGCACGACCGCGTGGTCAAGAAAAGTATGAAAATGTCAACCTAAGCTCACTTGGCAGTACGTGCATTGCTGTAGAACGCTAAGTAGTATTTGCATGTACAATGATTGCCTATGCATAGTTGTGTCGATACTAGAAGTAAAATAAGTTATTACTAGTGACAAAAGCTGCAGCTTCTTTGGATTAAAGAGCATAGCAACGAAGTTCTGCGGAACATGTGCGCGGTAGTCTGGACGGGACTTTGTATGGCCAATGAGCAGCTTCCCGTCGCTAGTGTGTCACCTACAGTCGCTCCGATACACAACAAGGATTTTTGAGTGAGCTGCGCGTCACTCCTACGAACGCCTAGTGTGGCCCTTGCATTAGAGATAGAGTAGTCAGAGCTAAAGACTTCGGTGTTTAGTTTGCTGCAAAATTTCACATCTCGCGGCTAGCTATATTTTCTAAAGACATTGTGTTTCACCACTTTATGCTTAAATTACTGAGGACGTAGACGAAGAAGGCCATTTTACATTTGTAAGGGAATAAAATTTTGCCTTACAGCTTGTAGAAAAACAGGTAAAAATACGCTGCATTTGCCAGTGTTTTTGAGCTCATCTGGGTGATATTATACCCGTAGCATTTGGCAACACTTGAATTCCCTTAAGACTACTGGCGCCGTAACTGCCCCACAAGGCTGGTGACGAGTGCGATGCTTTCTGCCGGCATGGGCGGTGGTTTCTTGCGCTGGTTTGTGCCAGCCTTGGATCGTGTCTGGATCTGCTGCACCATGGCGTCATGAGTGCTGCCTGGAGTGGCAGTGGACACCACCTGCACAAATTGGGAAAGGTTTATTTCAAATAAAAAGTAATTTTACTGAGGAAACAAAAAGCGGCACACTCTTCCTGCTTCGTGGTTTTGACGAAACCAAAACTTAAATTAAATGACTTAAAAAATTGTGGAATCCAGTCCAACAACATACACACCTACGTATACCACTAATGCAGTAGTGCGATTATATGTATTTTGCTCGATTATATTTCCTTATCGGTAGTGTAGTGATAGCTAGGATCCAAAGAGAGGAATATAAAAGTGACGCGAGAAAAATGAGGCAGACAAACAAACAAACAAACAAACAAACGCATGAACATATCTTTATCAAATGTTAATCATCTGTTCCTCCTAACATACCTAACAATCCCTGTAAATTTCAGCCAAATCGGTTGATAACTTTTTGAGTTATCTTAGTGACAGACAGATTGACAAACAAACACGACAAAAACATAACCTCCTTGGCTGAGGTAACGAAAAACTGTCATTGAGGATGCGTATGATGATTAGGCGACTTAATTCGTCCATACATAACGTTTGTTTGGTATGCATACTGTACGGAGTTCCCTGAGCAGTAAATTTCATATTCAACTTTTTCCAGTATGTGTAAAACGTACCTACACAGCGTATATGAAAAGAGTTGTATTGCATTATAATGTAAATGATAAATAAACGCTTCTGCATTGAATGAGAGATCTTCATGTTAGAAGAGTTGATTTATCAGCTGCACAATAATGCAATGAAAGTGTTTTTAAAACGCACTGTGCACGTACATTGAACACATACTGGAAAACTGAAAAAAGTTTAAAATAAAATTCTCTAAGCTGATTCCATATCTCTACGTGCGGGTCAACCTAGTAGAAATAGAGCCACATTTAGCTATCATTGTTCAGTGGGCCCAAGAAGATCATCGTTTTAATACGCAACAAATTTTTCCATTTAAAGTGGACAACTTCAAAAACCTACCCCAAACTTTATAGAAAGTTTACTCATTTACCCTGAGAGCATCATACAACAATGATCAAGTAACAGTGCTCCTAGTGATTGTTGACTTCTCATACTTCACCATATTCCTTGCTTCTGTGCAATTATTATGTTTTTATTCCTTTTTCTTAGTCCTTCAGACATTTTAAGTCCCATTCATTTTAAATTGTTTTCTTCATCAATTTATCAATTGAACTGAGACTGTTTACTCTGCTTCGCACATTTCAAATTTAGATTTGTTCGCTTCCTGCAGTGAAGATGCAATTAGAACATTCCGAACCGTTTACTTTCTAGAAAAGTAAGATTTTAATTTTGATTCCTTCATTTATTCACAGCTTGATTCCATAGATGTTCTTTAGCAACTGCTAAATTAACTCACTAATTTTGCTGAATGCGAGCGTCAGCTAAGGAAGGAAGTACAAATTTTTCCTAGGAAGTGGCAATCTGCAGCGGGAGTATGAAGAACAAAGCAAAGATGGGGAACACAGAAGGAGGGACGTCTCGACAGCCTCAAACCAGTAAAGGCATTACGTAAATATTTGTTATTTGCTGAATATTTACACGATTAATTTACTTACATTTTTTGTTAGCATAAAGTTGAGATCAATGAAAGTTCAGACCCCGAACCAACAGCAACAACGTTTCTTGAATATCCAAGAAATGGCACGCGCTTCATTAAAGGTGATAGCTTCTTTTAGTCAAGTTTTTCTTGAACTCTGAACAAGAATAGGCTACCGAAAATGCCTATTGCTTCTGATACTGAGTATATCTCCTGCATAATATAACATCGTTCGTAAAAATTTCAACTTATAAGAATGTATTTTATTCTCCCATACTTTCAATGAAGGCATTTCAAAGCTTGTAAATGAAAAACATACAACACAATAATTTTTCATTATTTATCCTGTAGAATGTCCATCAATTGTATCTGGGTCACCCCTGAAATTCTGTACTGTTCTGCAAAATGAAGTGTTTCATCAATAAAAATATTGATGTAGTTCTGAGATTACTTTCATTATATTTTTCTAGGTTAGATTTTTCAATGCTGTGCGCGATTGTTAGTTAACAAAAATTGATACAAAAAGTAATTGTAGTTAAAATATCAGTTAATATATGTTGCACTTTATAAATATACAAAAAGGAACAAGTTTTTCTACATTTTAACAAGACCATTTACTATTACAAAATGCCCTAGAATGCATCTAAGACAATGTCAAAAACAAAATCTCCAGGGGGTCTTGAACGGCCCCAGACGCCCTGTCGCAATGCCGAGCAGCTCTACGGGCTAGATTAGATTAGATTAGATTAGATTAGATTAGATAGGCGGCAGTAGACGAACCAAAAGGCCCATTCCCAAAAAGACACCGGGACTTACACCCTGGTCCTCTATGAGCTATTGCCATTGTGTTAGTAGAATGTAGA
>LQNS02278157.1:3872242-3884306 GCA_001587735.2 Parhyale hawaiensis
GCTGGCACTGCACAGCCTGCCAGCGGTGACAGTATTAGTGCTGCTGGCACTGCACAACCTGCCAGCGGTGACATTATTAGTGCTGCTGGCACCGCACAGCCTGCCAGCGGTGACAGTATCAGTGCTGCTGGCACTGCACAACCTGCCAGCGGTGACAGTATTAGTGCTGCTGGCACTGCACAACCTGCCAGCGGTCACAGTATTAGTGCTGCTGGCACTGCGCCGCTGGACATGAGAGGAACTAGAGTGACATCGCAACCCTAACCGCTACTATGGGCACAACGAGCACTGCTTTGGTACAGGAGCACTGACAGTTTTTACTTCCTGGTACTCGATCTACGTTCTCTTGCATCAGGAGTATAATTATGTATATCAGGCACCTGAGAGTACAAATTTTCAACTTAAATAAAAACCGTAAAGCAACGGTCGCCTATGGATATCTCGAGAGCAAATTGCCAGCGTAGATCGTTACAAAATGCCCTCCAACCCCTCGGGAGATCAATGATGCTGAAAATTTTGAAGAACAGGTACATGAGTGTTTAGCTGAATTTTGATATAAGATATTTTATCATTACGGTTGGTGCTGAGTACATTTCCTTGACCATTTCCCTTTTGTTCTGCAGAAGCTTTGTGTCTTTTCGTTTTGAAAAACCTCCCACATGCCGAGAGACACCATTTATCAATAGTTGAGGTTCTAGCTACTTGCCGCCAGAGAGCGGCTGTAGTACTGAACATAATTCGTGCTGATAGTTCATCAGCAATTACTGTGTACAACACACGCTTAATGTTTTCAGTGTGTGTGGTGCAATGTACATGTTGTATTGAAGTATTTGTTTTGAAGACAGAAATGCTGCAGATTTGTAGAGCAGTTAGTGAAAACATGTTGTCAGTCTGCTAATTTATGGTCATTAATTTTCCTTTGTATCGTCGTTCTGGAATAGGGCTAAAGATAATGGCGGACGACATGTAACGCATGGCAGTGTGATCATCAGAAATATAAGGCGCTTCTTTGCTAAAACTCGCGGACGATGTCATGCGGGGTTGGACTCCATGGCCCCATTTTCTGTATTTCCTTTATTAGGTGTCAAAGATCATCTTAATTATTTTCGCTTATGACTATAAATTTTTCTCTTATGAGCCTCAGTAGCTGTATAGCCACTGTAAACGACCCAGACCAATACAATAATATATCTGTGTATTTATGAAAACAAATTTGAGAACCATAGTTGAAGAAATTATGCGCAAGCCCCAATGTCATCATGGAAACATGTGTAGGCAATAAATGAATGTCAAGAAATTACATATTTGCGTGTTGAGCATATTAAAGTACTGGTCGTATCTCCGACACAAGAGTCAATTTCTAAAAAGGGTTTCTCATTAATCTATTTCAGTGAAAGCCACGTCTCATTAAGGTAGTGAAACCTTCAAAGAGATGGCACAGATTTGCTTCCTAATATATCATAAGCATACGAAAATTAACTTCACGTAAATTTTTCATGAATAAAGCCATCGAAGTAGTACACAAACCATCTTAAATAGAAGGCTGCCAGACTGAGAGACAAGAAAAAAATTGCGGGTCTAAATTGGCTCACGAAGGATCTGCCCAAACCAAAAATATTGAAAAGTGAAAAAACTCGATATTTCTTTATGCAGAGTAGACGGAAAAATCTGTTATACATCAAACATCACATTCTCTGAATGAAAAGAATCATCAACATGGTTACAATAATTCTTAATCTTCGAAAAATGAAAACTTAATGTAGCTAACCTAAAAGTCGCTTTCAGACCTTGACTGGACGTTCGTATCATTCGACGTCGGGCGACATCACATTCATGTAACAAAGCAATGCACATATTTACTGAATAAAATACATGCTTATCACACATAAATACTAAAAGCAAATAACTGGGTATATATAGATAGAACAAAACGAAAATAACATGCTTCTGTTTCGTTGCCTGAATAGCATTCGCTATAGGCCTAGAGGCTAGAAACACTCTAATTCTGTAATTTCCTTTTCAATTTTGTTGAGTAGGCCTAGGTGCCGAGCATGATGAGATGAGATTGTTTTAATAAAATTATTATTATTATTAAACTCTTACGGTACATTGATGAAAAACAGGAGCTTTTCTGACTTGCCGCAATTTTCATCAATATGCGGTCACCTGTTGCAGAGACAACACCCAAGATCCGATATAAACCATCGTACACTGAGCAAGCACATGCAGCTCGTAGTGTTACGCCCGAAATTATTTTTACAAGTCTGGCCGCTGTTGTTCTTGAATATATTTGAATAGATCCTTCAAGAGCTATAGTACTTTACTTAGCAATGCTTAGGTATAGCTACCAAACGTTTTGTGAGTGTTTTAGAATGAAGCTCAGAAGCAATGTTTATGAAAGAATTGTGAATTGTAGTGTAAAGCAATTATGAAGCAAATGAACCATGTTCATTTCTATTCATACCTTTAGAGTAAAACAAAGTAATGTTATGGGATTATTCCAAGAGAATTTAATTTAACAAAGCAGATATTCCAAATTATTCTAGGGTAGTCTACTTAGTTTTCTTAACATTAGCATCCGTGAAATACCTCTTAACCTCTGTAGCCACGGTTTCATGTGATGGGAGAAGAACTTAGTATACAATAAAGACAGAAAAATATAGTTGCCCTCATGAGCGGCAGTGGCTACAAATCGACTGCGAATAAATTCATCAATTTGAAGTCCCTGTATGAACTGTTCAAATCATGAAACAGAAGTATCGCTAGACACGTAAATGCCCGATTATATCTTTTGTACGAGAAGACAATATATTGATACAGAGGTTATGCTTCTGGTCATCTGTCCTTAAGTCAGATGAAACTAAGCTAGAACTTAACAAACACAGGAACGTTTTATTCATTTATTGTTTGGAGAAAAAAAGGTGAAGCCTTCAAATAGAAACACGCTGTTACAACTGTGAAACATTGTGGTGGGAGTCGTATGTTTTGTGGTTATTGCTCAGCAAATGGAACTGGAGGCAGTGAAGGAATAATGAAGTACGGCCAGTGAACCAAAATTCTCAGTGAAAAATTGGAAGAGTTTATCGATGCCGAAACTCTCGATCTGAGACCCGCTATGATTTTTCACCAAGATAATGACCCCAAGCTTACTGCAACATCTGTTGAGGAACGGTTGGAATTGAATGAAATTATTGTTTTGCAGTAGCCAGGCCAAAGCTCAGATCTCAATCCGACCGAAAATTTGCGGGGGTGGATTAGAATAATTCAACGGCACGAAACCCAAGAATTTTGAAAAAATGAATGAAAAGGTAAAAATGGATGGTTGAAGATATCTGTTGATGTTTGTAAAATTCTAGTAGCAAACTACAGAAAACGTGTGGAAACAGTTATTAAAAATAAGAGCTTTGCCATAGGTTATTTAGATGGGTACAGATAAATATGAATATGCTTCATCAGCTAATTATTGTACATCGTTTCTTTAAAATAGAATTCTTTAAAAATTTTTGCTCTGATTTTTATTGTAGGACAACTTCTGAACTTCGGGTAAAAGCATTGCTAAGAAAAAAAGCCTATTGATAGAATGATTAAAATACATTCAAGAAAAATACAAGGGTGGGAATGATTTCGGGCGTAACTGCATTATGAGTGTTTTACGTACGAAGAGCGAAGAGTATTGGGACCCTGCTAATTTGGAATAATTTAGGAGTCTTTCAGTCCACTCGTAAAAGAAGAAGAGCTGGGATTCGATATGTATTTGTACCGTCGGTATAGGTATTCGGTAGATGAAAACTGGTCATTCGGTTCGGTATTTCGGTAGATTTTCAACATTCTACCGAATGATTCGGTATTTTGATTCAGATCATTTAAAAACACTCCTTATACATATGTATATATAAACACACCTTTAAAATCCATTTAATGCATTCTAGAGCCCATAGAACATCTATTTCAAGCCCTTAACTACACCGCGCACTGGCAGTTCACGCTCCCCTTTGCTCGGAAGCCCGAACAGTTGAGTGAGCGAAACATTATGACACATTACGCCCATTTCTCAAAGTGCAACGTCTCTTCTCTCCAATGAAGTGCAATGCAGCGTGAAGAAACTCAACTGAACCAAAATCAATGGTATTTTCTATCGTCTTCCAAGAAGGACGGTGGGTCATAGAGGGCTAAGAAGATTCATTTGTCGGCGAGGGAAATTTAAATCTACCAAAGAAAGTCATTTAGTAGATCCATTAGGTATCGGTAGAAGATTCGGTTATTCGGTCGATCAATCTACCTCCAGTACTACCGAAATACCGGATTTCATTCTGTAGTCCCAGCTCGGGAAAGAAGGTATCCACTGACTAATATTTTACACTCTATTTCATAAAAAGTTCGCCATGGAGGTGAAAAGTAGTACAGATTTCCCTTGTGACTTACTTTCCCAATGTTAGGGGCGACTTTGAACACCGGGACAGTTCCTTCGTCCAGTAGTTTGGCAGTGGCGTCAGTGACGCTCTGGCGCACGTGCGTCTTTACGTCTTGGCGCGAGTAGCACTCCTGCAGGAGCTTGTCGCCGGTGATGTGAGCACGTTCCGGCACGTTCTGCACACATGACATAGATATAAGCACGCTGCACCAAATTCTTCACGCGAAATTATCTACTATTTCATCAGCTGGATCGCTAAGGTCGAGCTAAACCAAATCCCACCCTGTTTAACTTGTTCAGAAGGGTAGGTAGGCAGCAGTGTTGGCCTAGCACCCTAAATCGCACGCTTTAAATGACTGAAACCTCTAGTTAACGAAGCAAGACTGAGTTTGATAAACGTCATTCATCATTCAAGGGTCAACGTCTGAAACACGACTTACTAGGCAAAACCAGTACGCTCATCGAAAGTTTTGACATGTAAAATCTTGAAGGCCGACTTTTGCCGCCCAATTGATGACGCCCTGCATGCACAACTTTGATGTTCAAGCCTTAACTGAAGGGAGAGCATAACTGCAGGTAAATATCGCCATCGGGAGCTGGAGTAAGCGGCAGCGGCAGATACGAAGTATAGAAGTCAGCTAACTACTGCTAGCTCCTTTCTCCAAGTCATTCTTTGCTTGTATGTATATTGTACTGAAAGCAACTTTATACACACTCTTCCTCCCTTTTCCAGTGCACTATGATAATATTTAAGCAGATAGTATCAAAAAAATAAAAACCCATTCCAGCTCTCCAAATATTTTAGACCACAACAAGTACTCTTTTTAGATGTCCTGATCAAACTACAAACGGATATTTAAATCATTATTCTCTACTCACTTCGGTGATGTAGCTGAGGAACTTTTTCTCATTTTCATTAGTAACACCAGCAAGCAGCAGGTCCATGTACGGGTACATCGAGCCGTACGAGGACAGGCACCGGCCCAGAAATTCGACGAGGATCAACTGCAGGACGGTGGCAAAGTTCCCTGCAGCAGCCAGTTCGTCTCTGACCAGGTGAGCGATGAAGGTGGGCTTGACGAGCGACTCGCACTTGAGCATGGCTCCCTCAAATTCTTCAGAAGCTTCAGTCATCAGCGCAAGAGCTGGCTTTGTCTTCAGGGCAGAGATGTACTTTTGGATACACTGCCGATCCATGTAGAGGTTGGCAGTGGCAGTGATGTCCATCACCCTCTTCTGGATGAACTCTGGGCGTTCAGCAGGAGGATAATCTCTGATGGTCTTGAGCCAAACGCACCCTAGGGCGGCAAAGTGGCAGTCGTGGTCAATTATGAGAGCGTTTTTAAAGATGCAAAAAGTTGCGGCTACGCTGAACACGTTGCTGCGGACTAGCCTACGCAAAATATTGCAGTGTTCATATGGGATAATTGGAACGATGGCGTTGCACACCGAGTTGGGGTTGTCGGCCTGCACTCGAATTTCCTTCTCATCTGAAATATCAGCTTCTAATATCAGTGATGTCTCCAAGCATCTTTGCGACAGAATTTCGAAGGGCTTCCCGCAGATGTTTTTGATGCACAACATCCATGGATTGATTTGGCCAGAGTTTTCGATAGGGACACAGATTGGAATACCTGTGAACGTAACTGTTGTCAAGAAATCCATTTTGTTCATCTCGAGAGTTTCCAGAAAATCAGGATCTTTTAGGTCACTGAAAAAAGAGCCCATGAGCACTCGACAGCAGTCTTCAGGCAACACGTCTGGAAGGCCTCTGATGTCGCTCTCAATGGACTTGTAGAGTTCCTTGAACTGCTCAGTGTCTCGTTGCCATTCAGAATCTCCACGGCCTTTGGATCTGAGAAACTCAGTGTCGTACTTGCTCTGAACAGTTGATTTCATAATAGCCTCGGCAAGCTGTATTTCATTTTGGTATTTGGATTCAACGGATATGATATTGCGAGTTTCATTCATCAGAGAAGCAAATTGCAACTTCAGTTGGGCGTTGTATTTTTGTTGGAATCTTTGTTTGACGGTCCACCCGCGACCCTCAGCGGCAGACGACTGGTTCATCTGCAAGTCAAAGAGTTGTCTCATCAAATCGAACACGGCCATTGGCACGTCTTCTTTGTTCCGGTGGCGCTGGATGAAAACTGCATTCCACTGTTTGAACAAGTTAGTCACAAGAAATTCTGCGGTTGCTGTAGCAATTTCATGAGATAACGGGATCTGTATCCCGTCATCCATGCTAACTTTCAGTGTTGCTAGAAGTTCCTCAGGTTCAGTTTCGTAATACAGGAGCTCTCCACCATGGGCGGTAGTCTTTGTCTCTTCGTAAAATGGTAGAACTTTCGCTGGAATGGAGACAGTTACTTTACACAAACTCTTCTTCATTTCTTCACCAACTTTGGCCATTTCAGTCGCCATATCATTCTGCTGATTTTCCTGACTCCAGAAGAGAGTTGGGCAGCTGGCCGAGCCATTGTGTAGTCGTAAACGAATATCTAAACTGTATTCAACAGGGAAAGACCGGCTAACTCCGAGCAAGTACACCTCGATGATCTTACCGCTAGGTACTTTCATCTGCGATATTTCAAACTCAGGGGATCCGTCTCTATTGTGCTGACCGTCAGTGACAATGAAAACACGGGCGTTCTTCTGCTCGCACTGGTCGACCTGCTGTTGGACGGTCCGCAGAGCAGCAGCGAGATTGGTGGTAGTGCCGTCATAATCAGACTCCTCTAAGCGAATGCCGTTCCTGCGGAAAGTGACTTCAGCTGTAAAGGTGTAAATATCGGTGTAGCCTGCAGAGAGTAAACACAGAAACAGATTGGCCTCTCTTTGCATGAAGTAAAATTTTTAAATTATCACTAAACAGTTGAGTTCCTAAGACGTGAACTTCCTGAGTTACAGTAGAATGGCGGACTTCCTAAATTACATCAGTAAGGTTCTGACGGTGCATGTGTACTGCCGATCTTAAAAAGTTACATATATGCAGAGGATGTACATACAGTATTCTGCGCTTGCATAAAATATGCAGCGCGTATTTGCATGAAATATGCACTTACATAAATATGCAAAAGGTTCTTGCATAAAATACGCACTTTGGAAAACTTCTCCAGCGTATTCAACCTTCATACTGAACATTAACTCCTGATGAAAAGTTTAAAACCACTTTAAAATGTAAAAAAAAACGTTTTAGTAATAAACAAACTCCTTCGACTAGGTCTCAGTAATTCCTAAAGGTAAAAGGTAAGAAAGACGAAAAGTACCTGCTGTAACAATTTAATAAGTTAGTGTAAATTTTGTCAAATAATACGTTTTTCAGTCGACCAAAATGATAAGACGAGGGTAATAAATATTTAATTCTATTGTAATTTCTGGCGTTTGGGATCAGTTACAGGCTTGCACTGATATAGTGTGAAGGTGTCATTTTGCCCAAAGCAAGCAAACTCTCCGAATTAGAACGTGGTTGAATTGTTGAACAGCACATTCGTAGCTGAGACGCACTGCAGTAAAACTGTGATTCACAACTTCTTGAAAGACCCTGAGAGTTATGAAACCGCAAAATCTAGTGATAGACCGACAAAAATTCCTTTGCATCGAGTAGGAGAATTAAAAGGGTTGTTTTCAAGACAGACGAAGGTCTTCCGGGCAAATCAAGACACTCACCGATGCTGATTGCAGTTCAATATCCATTACGTGGCACTTACGGTAAAAGGGCTTGAAGAACAAGAAGTGAAAGTCTGAAAGATCCTCGGCCGTTTCCGAGTCACAGAGTTTCTCGTTCACAGTTTCTCAAGAGTATCAAACTCGAGACATTAAAAAGAGGTCAAAAGTTTTGTTTTCTGACGAAAAAAACTCAATCTTGATGGCCCTTATGGCTTTCAGCGGACTAGCATCGCAAAGAGATGCCTTCTGCAATTTTTCCAAGCGTCACAGCGGTGGAGGCTCATTATGGTTTTGAGTGCCTTCTACTGCAGGGGAGCAATGAAGCTTCAAGAGGTATAGGGTCGTCAAACAGCTGCTGGTTACGACGGCATGTTACAGAGATTATCTTTATCGTCAACGGAGGGTCCTCGTTCGTGTGGTCATGAATGGTTTTCTCAGCAGGATAATGCAGCAGTCCACACTTACCGCCAGACGAGGACCTTCTTTCAAGAAAATGGGGTCCCTGTTTTACGTCAACCATCATGTTTCTCAGCAGGATAATGCAGCAGTCCACACTTACCGCCAGACGAGGACCTTCTTTCAAGAAAATGGGGTCCCTGTTTTACGTCAACCATCATGTTCTCCAGACTTGAACCCAACAGAAAATCTTTGAGGATGGATGGCGAGAGATGTTTACGGTAATGGTAAACAATTTGTGACAGTAAACGAACTTAATGATGCTATCTTTAGGAACTAGGACTACATTTCTCCAACTCTCATAAAAAGCCTCCTTTCTATTATGCCACAGAGAAAGACGAAAAATGCCTGCTGTAACAATTTATTACGTTAATGTACATTTTCTCAAATAACGTTTTCGGGTAGCAGAGAATGGGGGCAGTACTCATTGCTAATTTCAAACTTTGCCTAATTCAACGTCCTTGTCGAAGGTTATCTTCGATTTTTGTTTGTGGTTTGATAATTTTGATCAACTGAAAAACTCACTATTTCACAAAAATGTCTAGTTCTCAGTAAATTGTTGCAGCAGGTATTCTTCGTCTTTTTCACCTTTTAACTTTAGGAATTACTGATCCCTAGTCGAAGGAGTTTATTTATTTAAGTGGTTTTATAGACTTTTGAACAGGAGTTTATCACCATAAAATATGCACATACATAGTGCCGCACTGTGTATAAATATACATTTAATGTGCATGCGAATATTATGTGCAACTGCCAACAGCATCACATATGCACGTGCATATTATATGCAAATTATACTTTCATAAATTATGCACAAGCATATTCTATGCATTATAGTAAATATCCAATCTTCAATAAGTGCGTATAATATGCAAAATATACACACAGCATATTATATATGCAAGTCAGGGTCACAACCCTAGTCATCGGCTTCCCATGTTCGAAACACAAAACACTTCGATATAAAATTGTGCCAAAAGTGAGATACTCAATGTCTCGAAGGTGTGACGAAAGTTTCAGAATATGATGATTAGGTATAACTAGCGGCATCGAGCTTTATAGAGCCAAAAACGTGACATATTTCCGGTGGTGTATCATTTTGGGCCAAACTGATCAGAAGTGGAAATGAAACAACTGAGAAACAGAAAGTCATAACATCTTGTCACAAATCGGATACCCCAATAGGTACTTCATCGAGTCAAGAATAAAAAAAAAGAAGATTTACTGAAGGTAATGAACGATAAATGAATATATAACTACTGTATCTGCAACCTACATAAAAGGTGCCATAACTAGAGCGACGTATATTCGAGTTGCTGGTAAACCCATTAATACATTGCCCAAATTTTTTAACAATAGCACAGATAAACGCTCACTATATGAGAAAAATAATGTTGTTCATCAAATTAATTATAAATAATATAATGCGGTGTACATGAGAGAAACGCGCAAGTAACTTTCAGAAGAAGTCACGCTTATGATAATATAAGGTAAATAATTTAAGCAGCATTATCTAATAATCATGTAAAACTTTATAATCATGAGATAGCAATCGCGTCTTCAAAATTATTATACAGTGAATCAAATCCAAAATCGAACCGACTTCTCAAGGCATTCCACTTTCATTGCAATTAAAATTCATTCAGTAGACATGTTTAAATTCTGAAACTTACTGCCGTGTTCTATAATCTCACAACAAATGAAGTTTCTTTTCTACGCTCTAAATTTCAATATTTTGCTATAACGGGTGATCCAAAAAATTTATACCAGACTCTCATTTGCGGATAAAATGGAAACTATTGAACCGATTATACCACTTCTTGAAATTTGAAGAATATGTATGCAGTTTCTGGAGCCCGATTTTATAGCTTTCTTTTCTCGGGTCACGATGCCTAAACTCCGTAGATAATCAACGGAGCACTCACGAAGTGATGATTTTTCACGGGCACTGAACAATTATTTCTTTTAGCTTACCGTCCTTCTCTGACGGAGCAGATTTTGCTTTATAGGCCAAAATTACAACAATTCAATGAAGCAGATATTTCAGTTGGAGGATAGGGAACGTAAAGGAAGAATGAAACCATTACAGTCTTAAGAACGAAGACGTTCAACCAATGGAGAAAGAATAAACGTCTATGCGATACAGTCAAGAAAGACTTGAAGCAAAAAGGTTAGAGAAGGGAATAAGAACTGCTGATAACCGTGCGCGGAAAATGTGACGATGACAAGTCAGAGAAGACAGGACAGGATGAGAGCGCCGCAAAGGATCAATGAAGAAAATGAAGAAGCAAGTCAGAGAAGAGAAGAATCCGCATAGGTTCACATGTAGTAGGCAATCATATCGATTTTTGAGTGAATTGTTTTCACGCACGGGTCCACTAGTGGAAAAAGTAATTTAAAGATAAGTTATGGATCAATCATTCGGACAATGCGTAAAGATCTGTATCTTTATCTCTACAAACACCGAGTGCAACAACAACTTATTTATTGACGAAGACTTTCGGAAAAGACGAGAATTTTGTTAATGGTTTTTGAATCGATGCTAAGATTTCATAGAAAGATTAGTCGTTACTGTTGATGCCGCATTTCATTTAAGCGAAAAACTTAACAGACAAAATAATAGAGTATGCGCACCATAACACCACCTTCCGGATGATCATTCATTTAACATCAATTACTCTAGAGACAAAATCTCAGTGTGGGCCGGAATCTGTGGAAACGGCGCTGTTAACGGCCCGATTTTTTATGAAAGTAATCTCAACTGATAGCGTTATTTTCAGTTTCTTACAGACATCATCCTGCCTCAACTTCAGCAAGAATACAGAAACTATTTTGATAGGATTTGGTGGATGCAAGACAGAGCACCTCGTCATCAACAAATTATCGTAAGGAATTATATACATATAGGAATTACCGAATTGCCGAACTAACTCTATATAGAACAAAAGGTCATATTTGACAGGTGAAAGTATTAATCCTATCAATTAATAACTGTTTCTTCGGAAATAGAGTTAGTTCGGCAATTGGGTAATTCTGCTACTTGCAGAAAACATTTCACAGTAGAGTCAATGCCTTTGTCACGATATTAAATGGTCTCAAAGATCTCCTGAACTTACACCATGCTAGTTCTTTCTACTGGGTCAGCTATGTGAAAGAGAAAGTTTTTGTCACTTGAGTTAATAGCCTAGCAGATCTGATTGAAAGAACTGAACACGAGTTTGAGTTCTCTAACATGACAGCTCAATGGCAAGAAGAGAAATGAAAAAAGAAAATATGGTCATAATTACGCACGTGTTTGCAATGTAATGGACCCCAAGTGAAGAAGTTTAAGTGTCTTTTCATTTATTAAGTATGAAAAATGTTGTTGGAAAATAATTTCCTGTAAATGATAATAAGTAGTATAGAAAGCGACAGTACCGAGACAACCGTTCCTCTTCCGCTTTTCGCTGCAGAGAAACGCTTATCTCGATACTGTCGCTTTCTATACTACTGGAGTGTGTTTATTACTTGATACATCTAATATATCAA
>LQNS02278157.1:3884406-3896002 GCA_001587735.2 Parhyale hawaiensis
ATATTAGATGTATCAAGTAATAAACACACTCCAGTAGTATAGAAAGCGACAGTATCGAGATAAGCGTTTCTCTGCAGCGAAAAGCGGAAGAGGAACGGTTGTCTCGGTACTGTCGCTTTCTATACTACTATAATATCCAATTATATCAGAATTTTGTAATCAAATTAGAATTATTTAGTAACTAATATTTTATCGGCGTTTCCGGGTTCCGTAGGAAGCCCATTTGTAATTTTTGGTGCAGTGAAGTTTTCTGAATGTACATGTTTTTCAATCGAAAAAAATACATACATATATGATGGTTTGCTAAAAAATAATTTTTGTATAGGAAAAGACCAAGTATGTTAAAATCGGTTCAATAGTTTCTATTTTAATTCGCACTTGAAAGTGAGGTATACTTTTTTATAACCCGTTATATATTTAGTTTTCTCTTAATCGGTGGCTATAATCCCACTTTCGCATACTAACTTGGTACTTTTGTTGATGGAATTAGAAAATTCGTTCGAAAGCTTAGGATCAAATAAACAGCAAACCCAGACTTTCGAAAACTCCTTCGTAATGAATACACCTGGCTGTCATCGTATATTTCATGAAATTTACTGGTAATATATTCATTTGGGTGTCGAAAACATTATTTAAATAGTGTTAACAGCCAATCATTCATACACGTTCCGGAAATTTAGCATAGAATTCTATTTCGGTGAGCAGATTAGTCTGTTTCGTTTTAATGGGCTGGAAATTACCTCGGACGTTCCGCTTATTATATATGAAGGTTTTCACTTTACAGACTCAGTTAAAAATTGCGCTTTGCACTTCAAGGGAAAATTTGCGCGCGCCTCCTTTGCAAAAAAATATATCCATATAAAAAAGTTGGCAACTCCGATGTGCTACCAAGAAATTCCCGGATTAAGCTTATAAATAAAACTACACCACTCAGGAATCTTGTTCGCCTCCGTCGCTTTTACTGTAGTCTCTTTGGGAGAGCATACACTGCTCCCAAGAGTTTAATGACTGAAAACTCCATGGAGTTTTTTTTGTGTGTGAGGGGGGGGGGTTGTATCTATAGTTCTATAGTAACACTCACAGTACTGCCGAAATATCCTGGACTAGCTCACTGCTACTCCCATTGAATTTCTTTTCATTTGTGGAATAAGAAAAAAGTAATGCTATGTCAGATCGGGCGAATACGGCGGATGAGGAACAACAGTCATTTAAATTTTTCACTTGAAATTCTGTGAAAGTGAACGCAGCGTGTCGACCGACATTGTCATGATGGGGGAGCTAATTCAGCCTGTGTCATACTTTCTCGGACAAAATCTTCAGACACGTCTTTTAAAAGCGCACAGTATAGCGCATGGTCAGGACGGTCGGCCTACGTACGATCTACTATAGGACCGTATTCCGAAGAGCAGCGAAATCTTCTGGCATCATCCCGGCTGACGGCCCTCACGAATGGCGAACATCGTCAACCAATACTCTGCCATCTTTACAAGCTTTGAGCCATGCGTAAGTTTGACTGCGACCCTGGAGCAAATGCTTGCTCTAACAACTGAGTGTTTTTGTAGCGATTTTTCCGAGTTTAAAACAAAAATTTATCCAGCCACGTTGCTCTTGGAAATCAGCCATCGTCAGTTTTGTAGGATAGCAACACTAGAGGGACCAAAAATGCACATGAACACTAAACTCGACAGTCTAGCGCGCAAGCGTTTGCGGCAGAGTCACAAAATGATGAATAAGGTAGTGCCACTTAACGGCGTTTCGTCGTAGCTACTATATAGATTTCACAGGCTAAACTGCCATACCAATAACTCTTGGATAGCACCTTGCCGATGTTCCCCAGGATGAGTTCGGTGCTCACAAAATGCTTTAGAATGTTTGTCTTACTAACCATCGCTATATTCACTGATATATTAACACTACGGTGAAAATAATCACTGAATATTATTTACTATGAAGTTACGTTTTTTATCAATTGAGAGCAATCCCAAAACATAGCATTAAGCTTTTCCAGTCAGTGTAACCAAAGAACTGCCCAGTGAGACACGTTCTTCTCTACTGGTGAACTAACAGATTTACATGTGCCTCTATAGGCCTTCCTTGAGTCATGTCCTAACGTGGGTCAGAGCCAACAAGGTTAGATTCACATGCAGTAATTCGTGCGAACCGACTGCTGGGTCTACAGAGAACTTTCTTCGCAGATTCTGTACCAAGTGCATTGGTTGCAGAAAATGAAAATAGTGTAACACCCACTAGACACAAACGAAGCTACAACAATTAGTCAAGGGTCTCGATTAAGATAAAACAAAATGCGATGACTTTCAGAACGAGCGTTACATGTTCCAGATCTCGATGAAGGTAAAAATTGACCAGTCAATACGGGTGCCACATGCTAGGGACCTCGATGAATGTAAGAATTAGCGTGTCAACACGAGTGAAACATAAGTGCTAATCCCTATTGAAGATGAATGAGAACTGACCTGTCAGTACGGTGGCCACATGTTGATTCCAGGTCTCGACTACATGCCGCCAGATGCCTTCCATAGAACCCGATACATCAATCATGGCGATGTTGTAATAGTCGTTTCTACCGGATCCTGTGCCACTTGATATTTGCAGATCGTGAGGGACTTTGAGGATACTGTGGCGTTCGCCTTTCCCAGCGCCATCTTGCGACACCTCCAAGCTAAGAATTTCAATGTTCGCCATCTGCACAGATTGAATACAACACTGACATGCATAAGCCCTGTGGAAATGTTGTAATTCATTATTAACTTTTGTTGTACTATCATACTCCTCGGTTTAAGCGTCCACGTTCAAATCATTGTGATGAAAAAATGGAAGTTGGAATCTGGAGTATGGCGAATACAACGATTCATACAAGTAGATGAACAGAAAAAAAGGAAAATAATAAGAAATAGAAAAAAGGTAACCTGGAGAAATATAAAATAAGCGAAAAGCAAAGAAGGCACGAGAAGAAAAAATCTGGAAGGCTTATCTACGTAGGCATAGGTTTAGCTGGACGGTGAAGGACGTATATGTGAAGGTACTGCAGGTGTCGGCGATTGCCTGAGCAAAGTCAAGTTCACGAAGCACTATGGCGTGTTCAATAGGACACTGAAATTCCTTCGATGATTGACTTCTCCGAAACTTCATTCAGTTTCTGATGACATGTTTGAGCGCTCGTCAAGGCCACTTTCAACAACCACTTTAATTTAGCCAATTCGTTGCCGTCTCGTACTCGCGGGTCTTACGCCTAGTGCTCCAGTATTACCTCCGTGCCCGCAGGTTATAGGTAGAACATTCACTGTCTGACTGGAACCCAAGAGTTTGCAACACAAGAAGAGCAGAAAGCACGTGCAACTTTTTTGTGCCGATTTCCTTCGCCCTCTGGTGGCACTTTTGTTGATAATATTAAACTTTATTCAACACTCAAGGAGACATTGCAACATTAAAATGCTATATGTTACGTACAAGTTCCACTATGGCGGCGTATGACGTGAACGTAAGCAACAAAATATTGAAAAATAATATGTTTTGAAAGTTCAATAAATCCATGAATCAATGAGTTTATAAGTCAAAGACCTCAGATATGCTCAATTTTAAAAATAATGTTGTTTAATTTAGTATTGAATCAGTATTGGTGCTTATCACTGCACGCCGCTGCTTCGATAATAGCTAAAATGTCGCCCTAAGCTGTAGTTTCGATAGTAGAGAGAGTTCTAAGCTCCTATCCTTAAGAAATATTGCGTCATTAGGTGTAAAATATATTGATTTACGGTTTGTAATTATCAAAGATATCGTTGCCCAATATATTTCAATGCTAGAGGACTGCTACCGTTATTTTATACAAGTTTACAGTGCGACTCATCGGACGCGGCACAACAAAACATGTGGGAGACTGAATTAACAAATCGAGCAAAAAACCACAAGAGCGTCACTTGCGGCCCTTTTGAAGTGACAGGGATAAAACCTGCCGTGGAGTTTCCCTCTTGCTGCATTCTAAACTCTTTTCTGGAACATGTTTACCCACCTCCGTAAGCATAATACAGGTCTGAGGGCATAACTGAAAACCATCCTCTGTTTTCGGTGGAATTTGCACAGTCTGATAATGTTACTAAACTGCCCTTGACCCATTGGGTCACAAAAACTACATATATACTAAATTGCCCGCGCTGTTAATAATGAAAGCGAAGAATTTGTGGAGACCCGTCTTGTGTTGCCTGTAGCATCATCGTAAAGATATTAAGGCAGAGCCTACATGTATAGAAGGGAGCTCCCTGTCTGGGTAGTGCCGCGTGTTGACGGGACGTGTTCTTTATGTTGTCTCAGGTTACCAACTATTTAGAGTAGACGGTTGAGCTCCTTTCTAGACATGTAAGGCTCTTATTAACTTCCTTGTGTAAGATACCAACTTGAATTAGGGAACCGTACAGATAAGCGTGCAAGGCTGAATAAAGCAAAGCTTTCTTTTGGTGAAACGTATAAAAGCGACGTTTTTTGTTCGGAGACAATATTGCTTTTAATAAATACGGAGCTCCGTATCCAAGATACTCCAGGGTGGCATATAACTCGGACTCTGAAAATTTTTCCTGAAGAGATAACTTGCACTGTTGAAAGAAGAACCCAAAATGTGGAGAAAATAATTTGCTGCCGAGAAATCATCGTGGTCTTTGCGCGCCTGCTGACCGCTGAAGAATATCTTACCAGTTTCCTCGATAATTAACAAAATAAGGAAATAAGACTTTCAGCTGAAGTGTGTATGAATTAAATCTCAGATGAGAGTACACGACACGATGAATGAAATTGTTTAGAGAAGCCGTATGCATCTGCATCGAGTGGACTACAACATTGTCAAAGAAAGACCGGAATCAGACATACAGTTCGAGTGCCGTCATCATCTGTAACTTGAAATATTTTCTGCCAATCAGTTTTTTATGAAGCTTGGCAGGATGACCACAGTCTTCAACCAGATGAATTCACTGATGAAACCAGAAAGGCCAGAGCTAATTTTTGCCTATCTATTGCGTTAAGAGCGTGACACGAAACCTATAAATAAATAAACAAGCAAAAATATAAATATATAAACACACGACGGTCATTCATAGTATTATATATATACATCCTTAATATTTCCTTTTCTTCTGCTCGATTCGTGAACTTGGAGTAGGTCGTGTCAGATTCTTTATCAGCCACAAGCGAAGGGAAGATTGGTGATACCGTTTTCGTTTACGGTTAGATTGTATGTCTGCCACCCCAAAAAGAGCCAGAAGGAGTTGAGCCATCATCACAATCTTTTTCAGGCAATCAGGTGGGTTGACTGAGATGTAACATATGCCAAAATATCTAGAGCTAACTGGCCATCAAAATTGACGGTGTTGAATTTGTAACTCCTACCCCAGGGACCGGATGCTAAAGAGCCTTGTAAAGTTACAAGCACCGTAACTGTACAACTGCAGGCACGAATGCAACCATGTAACTGCTGAAGTTTTACAGTTTTACTCCTCAATTCAACATCTGAGTCTGGGTCTCTCTGTTATTTAGGTATACATCGGTTGAGGGTTCAAACCACTTTGATCATAACCTTGTGGAGACTCTGTATTGGAAAGGGATAAAATTTGAGTCACGATATCGGTACTTCTTCAAGGAACTGTACAGTTTACGTTAACGTAACTTACAAGGCGTTTGTGCATCCGGCTCCAGGACCTTACAGCGGGTGACGGTCTTACGCCACGGAACGTTCTAGTTCAAGTAGGTAGCTACCAAAAAACAAAGAGGTGAATATGTTTTCTGAACTAAAGTCATTACCGAGATGTATCCAGGTTGCAACGGTCACAGAGCTTTTCCATTTTAATGATGAAATGATTTAATAACCTGAAGCATTGGCATTCTGAAATGCCTGAACTCCTCTCAGTTAATTCCCTGTGTAAACCAGCGAAAATTGTGCGAACAGCGAAAACGTTCAAAAGACTATGTGTATACGGCCATTGGAGAAGTCGTATTTGCGCCCGCAGCAATGTACTCGCCAATCGGAATATGAGAAGCAGTGTTTGCCGACGTGAAAGTAACGTAGTTGAAGACCCCCTTACAACATTTGGGCCTGCAGGGCGTCGCACTGAACTTGAAAATAGTTCTAGCCTCGGCGGCGGCCCTAATTTTTGCTAGGGATGGATCGGCTGACGCTGCATTGCCGAGTGCAAAGACTCCTGTCGCTGGCGTGAGTTAAAACATCCACAGCTTTGCAACAGTAGACGATGCAACACATACTAAGCACTGCACGAGGCTGGAAAACTATGGAGTTAAAGTTAATTGATTTAATTCTTTACGGCTCAACTGAAATAAATAGATGTTCGTAGCCACCGCATTCTTCAGAACTGCATAGCTGAGATCCACCTAAAGGGGAAGTCAGTTTGGCCACAACCCCCTCCCCCAACTTGGAAACCCACACGCACTGGTTCGCGCAGCAGATGTATGTCAAACGGCCCCAGAAGAGCGCACGGCTGTAGTCGCGCAAAGCTTGTCAGAAATACGGCGTCAGTAAAGGGAGGCTCATACGCGACAACTGCAATCCCCGACTAATCCTATTTCTGGTTGAGGTCCGTACCCCCGCAATAGCGTTCGAAAGCCTCAGCCGGCCAAGCACCGTAAAAATTCATTTGCCTGTCAAGCAGGCTCGAGCTTTTCTGTTCAAAGGGTTTGAGAGTGCAACACCCTTCACATTCTGCCACTGGCAGGTAACAATGGTCGGTCGATTGTCTACCATTATTAAGCCTTCGAGTCCTGACTTGTTCGAAACTTCAAGCAAGTGCGCTGGCTTCGACTTGGTAGATAGAGTTTCAGGTACTGACACTCAGTCTGTTTCTCTCGATACTTCCTGAAATTCAATTCTATTCACTAATTGGAGTTTATGAGCGGGCTCAATGTAAGCGCTACCGCTCCTAACCCTTGCAACACGTTTCAATGCGACGAAGCCAAAGCTTGCACCTGACGTTTCGAATAAATAAAGGATCGATAGCTTAATTTCGGTGCCCGATGGAGCGCGCCGCACTTCTAGCATGAAAGCAAACATCGAGTCAAACGAACAAACGGGCTGCCAGATCATCACACAAACTTGATCCGTTGCTCTTCGTAACACTCTCAACTATTCCTTGGGACGAAGATCCGTTCGTAACTGTTCGTGGCTCTGAATATCCGATTGCAGGTGTTGGCGAAGCCAGTCCAATGTCAGAATTTCGGTCAGAGAGGCAACAGGTGAGGTACAGTCAACGTACTTACCTGCGGCGGTCTGTCGGCGCTGGGCGTGGGGGACGTGAGGGCTGAAGTACGTACGACGGGAAACCTCGAAATTCTCACCGTATACGCCGACTTATCCAACTCAGTAAGCTGCACACCACGAGGCCCCTTAAACGCAGATATGAAAGCCGTTCTCTTAGTTTTGTATGTGGAAGAACAACAACAAAAACAAATAAACACAAATAAGAAAACTATGGGAAACAAAATTAAACATGAACGGCGTCCAGGGGTTAACTGGCACCGGAGCACACACGCTCAGACGACGCGGCTAAGCGGTGCCAAACTGGACTCGCGGCGCCGGCAGCTGCAGGAGAAAGAGGACCGCCACATGGCGCAATACGAAACTCCTTCCGTCTTTTCTTTACTGTGTGCCTCCCTCACAGGTACCGTCATGGCTCAGATATTAAGTACCATTTTCTGCGTCGTAGAAACACTGAATTAATTTTGATACCATAGCCGCTACAAGCTGTAAGATTAGCTGCAAGTGATATCGCACGGCACGAGTAATTATTTATTGGGTGCATTGCGTTATGATTCTCAGAATCTGATGTTATTCTTTCTATGATAAATTATATAACATAATTGACATCATGAAAGTATTTGAAAATTAAAGAAGCACTGTGAGAGCGCACACCTTCGCCAAGAAAGTCCATGTTGGCAAATATTCAAATTTTTCCTGAAATCAGTATTTCCTTTTCATCATCTGCAGCAGCAGAATTTAATCATTAGTGTCTCCTGACATTAATAACACGTCTTCTTATTTTCTTGAGATCCGTCCGTAACTTTTTAAATAATGTTCTGACAAACACTAAAGGTGCATGCACACTGCGCTGATGTTTCGTGTTAACACGCCATATGACGTGTTAGCACGCCACATGACGTGTTGACTCGCCATGTGACGTGTTAACACTCCATATCACGTGATAACACGTGTTGGCAAAAAATCTGGAGCAGGCGTTCTCATAATGCATTTCACACTGGTGTGATGTGTGGCGTACCACTTGAGCTGACTAGGTACGCCACATAACGTGCCAACGCGCATCAGATCAAGTTCAAAAACTCCCAGAGATCGTCAGAAGGAGATCTGCGTCAGATAGGAGTAAACGCATATTATTGCATAGTGTTTTGATATTGTTCAAAAGTGTTTCGAAGTTATTCTACAGTGTTTCGATATTATTCAGCAGGTACTATTTTATGGCGACAAAGTGTTAAAATTAAGGGATTAAGTAACATTCTACATGGTTTTCGTTATGGAGGAAGAGTTAATAGAATACGTAAGAGGATACGATCACTTCTTTAAGCCACAAAAAAAGGATTAAAGGGACCAGAAGGCCAGAAGAGAAGCGTGGGAGGAAATCAGGAAAAAAAATTGGTATTGCAGCTAAGTTAACATTATACATATTTATTCTCTTTACTGAATCCAATATTTAAAGAATACAATTGCTTAGCAGTTTCAAATAGATTTTTAAGAAGTAACATATATACTAATTTCATTTGCTCGCTCGTTTGTTGAGAAGTTGCCATATGTAAAGGTCACACTAATTCACCGTTGAGTTTCTTCTCTATAGTTAATTTTTGTTACTCAGCAATCCTGCCTTTACGAACAACTCCCCACTACCATGGGTATTTTGAAGCTCCTTTTGTTACAAAATGCTTCTTGAAACTCTCTCGTACTGCAGCAGCTTCTCACAGATGATTTGTTCTGATTGGTAGTAGATCTTCTAATGCTCGAATTCCTGTCGCGGATGCCTGAATACCATCTTGGAAATTTGTATTCCTGGAAACACGAAGCATGTTGTGAAGGCAGCGTGAAGCTAGTACAATTGAAACAACTGTTTCTGGTTCAACTTCAAGAGGTTCCAAGAAAACCCTCCACCACCCAGCAAGAATGCCAAAGGCGTTTTCGACAACTCGCCTTGCTCTTGAAAATCCATGTATAATTAGAAATCTCTTCGTTATCTCCATTGATTAGATTTTTAGCGATAGGTCGCATAATGTAAGTTTTAAGAGGAAACACGTCAACTGTTACCATAAAACCGTCGCATGGATCACCAGAAGCGTCATTCATTTTCAAGTTTGACAACGCAAAATTAGATGATACAAAAAGAAAACGTGCTCACTCCACAAAAAAAAATCAATCTTTTTGTTGTAACATGCATCAGATAAATAAAAATATCGTTGTGTTATATAATGCAATCTCTTAGTGTGTGTAGACCCGTCATATGGCGTGTTAACTAGAAACATAAGCGCAGTGTACGCCCATCTTAACACAAACATATCTATACTTCAAACACACAAACCGAACACCCGATCATCACCAAAATTAGGTGATTCGTTAAGAAGTTCCTGCAAATTTCAGGACGTTAAAAAAAAGTTGGGTAGAACTTTCGCAACGGTTACATTTTTGAGGGAGGCACGGTGGGCACAAAATGATCAATTGTGGACTGATTGTTCTGAAACTTGCTCAAAATGTTTATTTTTGAAAAAGAAACACATTTTGCTTTGACAACTTTTTCGATTTAGGCCTTAGTTTTTGAGATAACGGGGTTTATATATAAATATATATGTATATTTTGGAAATATCGAACGAATAGAACTCAATGAGTTTTCATGCTAGAATAGAAAAAATGACAGTTTTGGAGTCCTTGAAAGATTTCTAACTAAATTATAAAGCTGGATCATCCATTTTTGCCTTCTTAATGTTTTTTTATCACAGCTCGAAACCGAATCACTTATTTGTTTTTATCCCTACATTTTAGTTAGCGATCGCAACGAAATAGCGAATGGAGAATCCAGCTGTGACGAAAAACGTGAATTAAATTGAAAGGAAGATATTATTGTCTCTAAAAAATTTTAGCGAGTACGCAAATTTTATAATAATCCGGGTAACGCGACGCTAATTGTGTCAAATGTAAACTGCATAACAATTAACAAAGTTTGTGACCTGCTTGGTCTACGGGGAGATGCTGGCCACATTTTTCTATAGATTAAGCAGAGTCTTTTTTTGTGAATTATCGTCAAAATTAATGTTTGGCACTACATATTGCACGGTATATATGTCATCATCTGTGCAATGCTATATATTATTATATGTGATTTCAGTCAAGCCATGTGACTGAGATTTCATTACCTAAGATAAATTTGCGTGTCTTCCTTGTGAATTATTGTCAAGCTAAATATTTGCCATTGCATATTGCCGGGTATAATTTGTCATCATCTGTGCAATACTCTATCATCATTTATAATTTCAATCAAGCTGAGTGACTTCAATTTCATTACCGGAGCTTAGTTTGCGTGACTTCCTTGTGGACTATCTTCAAATTGATGTTTGTCATCGTTTAAAGCACGGAAAAATACGTCTCCAATAGGCACTCGTGTATGTTCAAACGTAATGCATGCTTCTAAAACTTCGATCAAAACGTGCGTGAGATGTTTTTTTAACCAGAACCTCCCAAAGCCATCATGGTGTAAAAGTGTGAATTTTACATCATGATCGGTTGAGGCACTGTTTTTTCATTTTTTCACGGTACAAGTTTTAGCCACGACCAATTTTTATATACAAATTCTATTTGTGGATAATAATAATTTCGCGAGAATATTTGATTTTGGTACGCAGAATTATGATCTATTTGAATTTAAGCATGATGTCTCTTTCCATCACCCGCTGTCTCTATTATGTCAAGCGAATTTAAATATGTGCTATATATAGATGTCCTCGCTGAGACTGATTCGCGTGTTCCATCGATTTTCTCCTTACTTTTTCATATACTGTGATGTTTGTTAGAATAAATTGTTGATCGCATATCGTGTGTTGCATTAACCTTCCACAAAGCAGTATCTCGCATCGACTTATGTTAAGTTATTTTATTCACCATTGATTTATATTGATTTTATTCATTCGTCGATCTACAAAGTAATAATGGCATTATTTAATGTTTTCATGATTGCATTAATTACTGTTTTCATTATTTGATTATCATTTATGATCTTGTGGGGGGTAGCTCGCCTCCAAAAAATTATTGCGTCATACATATTATATTTGATTTCTTTATATTCATAGTCCAATTAATTACGTTTAAATATATATACAGTTGCGAGCATAATTAAGGGAGAAAAATAAAAAATTTCATATCTCAAGAACTGTAAAAGCTTCAACGCTGAAATTTTAACACAAAAGAGATATTAAAATACCTAATAATATGCTAAGAATTTATTACGATCCGAAGGATAAGAAAAAAGTTATGTATATTTAACTTATAATTATGAATTTAGTGTGAGCAGAATTAAGGGACACTTTTCAAATATTGTA
>LQNS02278157.1:3960289-3978558 GCA_001587735.2 Parhyale hawaiensis
ATAGTCATCGACTTGGTCTTACTGGCATTCAGCTTCATACTCCAGGCCGAGCACCATGCACTAATGCGTGACAAATCCCTATTCAGAGACTGAGCGATAGCATCACGCAGGAGAGGAGCAGGTATCACTGCCATCAAAGTGGAATCGTCGGCATAGTTGATCATCGTGTTTTCGAGTGAAGAGAACATGTCTTTAGAATAGAGAACAAACAACAGCGGGCCAAGTACACTGACCTGAGGGACGCCAGACACCACCCCTACTGAGGCGCTCAAAACGCCATCAACAGAAACTCTCTGTGTTTGCTTAGAAACAAAATCACGAATGATTGACAAAACCCTACCACCCACACCACAGGACTCCAGCTTGTATTATAGACCCCTGTGAACTCGTCTGCCGAAATGGGAAGTATAGGAGGGATTTTTAACTTGGGCAGTGATATAAATATATTTTGTGCTCCCTGGAAAGCCTGAGACAGTGAATATACCTGCACTTATAGCCGTCTAGTTAGGTATACCGACTCTGTTCACAGCAAGCACTACTTTGCTCCTCAAAACATATCACTCGTACAGCTATGTTAGACTATGCACCTATATTGCACGTGGGGAGCATCTGCATAGTAAGCCAAACATCCGTCTCACTAATATGGATGCCCTATGATGCTGGGGGCGGGCAAAGAAAAATCAACATCATATTAAAACCAGTAGCTCGTATTCCTATATCAAAGAGGCGTTTTATGTACCACACTTTGTGTCGATTTGTAGTATCAAGTTAATTAGCTGCCACGTTGCATTGTTAGGTTCGTATTTCTGCATCAATTTCGACAAAAATACAGAACTAAAAGACAAAGTGGGAGTTGAGGATAAGTGCACGCATCCATGAATTAAGGCAAGATACAATAACCACTAGGAAAGAGGAACAACATTGCATCGTGCGAATTACGTAATAGATTGGTTTACGGATGCTATCAGAACTATATAATAATTCACGTCGTGATTTTATTTAGTTATTTTTTTTATTTATTACTTATTTATTTATTTATTTATTTATTTATTTATTTCTTTATTTATTTATAACTATATCTATATCTCTCCTGTCACGCTCTATGGGAATAAGATAGGAGAAAATTGAGATTTCAAAAGGCGAAAAAAAAAAGTTGGGTACCTTGCCATCTTTTTCTTATGCGAAAATAAAATTGAGTGCCTTACAATCTTTTTCTTCAGTATTAGATACGGGAAATATAGAACTGATAAGATAGGAGAAAATTCAGATTTCAAAAGGCGAAAAAAAGTTGGGTACCTTGGAATCTTTTTCTAAAAGTATTAGATAGGGGAAAAATGAGGAAGCCCAAAAGACGGCGGGGTTTTGGTGAAGTGTTAATTTTTTGCTGTCATTTATAAGACGGCACGGGCCACTAGTCTAATATAAAAAAGGTTCAAACTCTCCCAAAACTTCCCTTACGAACAGTTAATATGTTTCCTTAGCAGTTGTCAGGTCATGCGACGGTGAAAAAAGAGTCAGTTTCTTTTAGCTCAAATAATTCGACTCAATATTCGGCCTTGATAATCGACAGTAAGAGGAAGATGACAAGGGTGCAGCAACAACAACAAAAAAAAAAAACTGGTAGGGCCAAACGCCTTAAGCGTTTTAAATAAAAAACTAAGTTCGATTAGCTACCCTTAACTCACTAATGATGTTAATTTCAAATTCGGTGATATAATTGATGAAGAAGACCAGGCCGCCCGGATGAGAATGAGAGTCCAGCTGATCGTCACTATTTCTTTAAGTACTCAACAGTTTTCGTTAGGTATTGATAGAGAATTTTGCCAAAAATAACCTTTTCTAAGTCTCAGTAAACAAGGTCAACAGCTTATGTGTCTCTTTGACATCCGTTAGAGCTGTCAAATGGTTAAACAGCTATTCCTACATCCGAAGCCATGCTATGTGTCGAAGAGATTAGATGGTGCATCCTGATTTGATCCGTGAAATTCTCCTCTCAGGAGTCTTTCCATAATATTGCACACAGTAGTTACTGGAGCTTTTTTAAATACGTTTTTATGTTTTAGAGTCACGTTCGCTGGCTTACTGTCCCGTAGAACAGCTCCCGTACTCTGAGACCGATAAAAGACCTCGAGAAGTGGCGCTGTGATGATTGGGGCTGTTTCCCGAAGATCACAAAGAGCAAGAATATCAGGGCCAATTGACTTATAGTGAGTTCTATAAAAGTCCCGTTGGCCTCTACCCTTCCATTTACAAGCCTATGATCAATTTTAAGAAGTAATAAGATTTTTCATTGACAACTACCTGCAATATATCTTTTGCAGACAATGATCATTAGTAACTAGAACACTCTGAGAGTACATACTTCCGCCAAGCTAAGCAACGTTCACGAAAAAGTTAAATTGGTTCTGAAACTATAATTTTCTTTTTATCAGCACCAGAATGTGGTCATTTGCGCCATTTGACTGAACCATAATAACAGCTTCTGTAATTTTTGAAGATTGCTTCCTAACTTTTTGAGTTATGTTCTGATAAACATTTCGACAAACGTTAGTCAAACACATAAACGAACGAATAGATTATCACCAAAGTTTGATTATTTACGTCTTTTAAAACTTCCCATAATTCCTATGAATTTAATAAAAATCTGTTCATAACTTTTTTGGTTATTTTGCCAACAAACATAAAAAATAACATAAAGACAAACAAGCAAAAGGACGAACAGATCGTCACATAAAATTTGTTATTTACACTTCGCAATATAGTACCTAACAACTCATGTAAGTTTTATAAAAATCCATCAATAATTGTGGAGTATGGCAGTGCTAAGAAAAAATACGCAGGCAAACAAGCGGTTGAACGAATCTTTACAAAAGTAATCCTACAGTACGTTGCTCCTAACATACGGTATCCAACAATTCCTTCAAGTTTAGTAGAGATCCCTCCATAACTTTTTCAGTAATCTTGGTGAGAGAAAAATAGACAAATTTGACGAAAACATAATTCCTTCAGTAATAATGAAATGAAAACATTGGGCAGAAATCCCAGAGATCAGCCGCCCTCCCTCACGTCAAGCGCAGATCAGTCTCAGCTCTCAGTGGATCTGAACTCAAAAATATGCTATTCACTCTTCTTCCCGAAAATTGTAAACTACGAAGCAAAAGGTTTCTGAAGCACGCTTGCAACGTAAAGTTAAAAATGCTGACACTGTTCAATTTCCCCTTTGAAGCGGCTGCGTACCGTATCCGTCAATCTGGCTTTTCCTAGAACTTTAGAAGTTTAACTAGCGCCTCAATAATTAAGTCAAGAAACTTTTGGTGGTACCTATGGGATAACTAGGAATGGTGGAATCTGACGGGCAAGGTAAATTGGTGTAAAAGCGCAATGAAGAAAAGACATGAGAACTGACCTGTCAGGATGGGAGCTACATGTTCGTTCCAAGCCTTCCGTAGGTGTTGCCAGACGCCGCTCATAGCGCCCGACACTTCAATCATGGCGATGTTAAAGTAGTCGCGTCCATGGGGGATTCTGACTATACTGTGGTGTACAGTCTTCCCAGCGCCATCTCCCGGTACCTCCAAGCTGTAAATTTCAGCAACGCTCGACATCTGCACAAAGGGAGAGATAGCGAGCTTCCATGTAGCTTCTTGCAGAAAAAGCGATACTTGAGAAAACATAATTTCGATGTCGGAGAGCCATCAGCAAACATGCACTTGGTGGAATTACGGGTATCGTCGTAACTTACCAGCTGAGTGGACTATTACCTGTTATAACAAAGTTTCATAGTTTTCTCTCCAATTTAGTAGCAACATTCATAAATATATAATTATACATTTTTCAAAACTTAAACAAACTTTGATCATAATTTTGCCAGGAGAAACATAAAGAAGGGATAAAATCTCAGCCGTGAGATCGGAACTTCTTCGCGGAATTTAAACGCAACCTTTGAGAATTCAGCCCAAGCGTACGGCTTTGAAACTTAGGAAGCTTACTCACAGACTGCGAGATTTATACGAAAGGCTAGTAGGTACATCCAATTTAACTTGGGTTAGTCATAGACCACACAATACTTGACTGTTCACTCATATACCATGTGGCCCAGACGGCAAAATGATACAACTTCGATAAAACTTTTTCGGTCGACAAAGTAACCTCTAACAAAAAATAAAGAGTTCTTAAAGACACAAGGAATACATATTATATCTACAGGAAAGAAGCATGCATAATCAGGCGAGTCCTAGATAAAGATAAAAATTAATTTGCCCAATTTTAGGTTATTTTGGAGTCGTAAAATTCAATGATCGTCGTCCATGCAACGTTGAGAGCTAGCACGATCAAACGCTCAGAACTAGGAAAAAAACGAGAGCAAGACGAGTACGATATCATTCACCCGCAAAAAATGTTTTTACCATGCATGCAGGCTTGAGGTTCTTCAAGACAGTCAAATAAAGACTATCGGAAGCATGGTCGCTTATGATATTCATTAGCACTAGTTCAAACAATGTGATACCGCGAGAAGTAACATGCAAGGGCAGCGCTGACAGAACTTCGGACCCAACCTGATAGAAAATAGCCAGAAAATCCATAAATAAATGAATGAATAAATGAATAAATACCTACTTCATCTGCTGATGAATCTAATTTTGGGAGGAGGATTGTGCAAATGCGCCGTCCTCAAAACTTTGATAACTTTCTTCACGAACTGATAACTCCTACTCTGCATGCGCAGTGTTGTACAGCTTGGATAGGAAAATCTGGTAGATGAAACTTCAACGACTGGCTATAGTCGAGTTGAGTCGTGCTCACAAAGTTTGACTCGCCCACAACTTCAGACTTGTACATATTCTGATCATCGACGCTAAAGCAGGTATACCTAGTTGTTATTGTTATTAAAATACACCTGACTGCCGACGTGAGAACGGAGGTAAATTCCATTAGGTCATCTACCTCCTCGCAACCAGCCCAGTACGAGAAGACAGAAAGAGGGAATAAAAAATCACAGAATTACTCTGTTTACAAATTGCTTAAAGCTGCCGGTCCCTACACCATCAAAGGCAGAGCCATCAAGATTATTCCAAACATCAACACATTATGGCACAAACGGACGAGAATATTGGCTTGTACGTCATCGAATATACCGGTTCGTGGATAAACTCATAAAGGGCAGGAGTACGCCGAGTATGCCACGCCCGAGCAAATGGCTCCGGAAGAAAACCCGCCACTGGATGAGTACGGCTATTATATATTTTTTAGAGAGAGAGCAATCCCCACCAACTTTGCGACGATGCGCCAGATTACAAGGCACAGTACCATCCAGCATAAACGCACATCGACGGACCGCTCTGTCCAGAAAACTCGGGTGACAATCGGCAGCAGAACCCCATTTAAGGAACGGTATTCTAAAAGGGGAGGACACAGCTGCAAAAATAAGTAAAAAGTACAAAAAATTGACGATTTTACATGCCAAGAGCTGCCGGGTGAACCGATCGATAATTTTGGAAAAGTTGAGTTATAACGCCAAAAAAATAAAAAACCTACTACCAGATTTCATTGTACATTGTGCAAAAACAACAGCTCAGTAAGTGAAGAATCTTCGTGTATAAAGTGAAAAAGGTCAACAGTTCTTTATTTGGTACTTTAATGGACGTCGAAGTGGCCTTCGTGCGCGAGAGGGTTTTCAAAAGCAAGTAAAATTTTCGCGGTTTGGCTCATATACGAGGGAATTGAAAAAGGTCGCGGAATTGCTGATAATATTTAACATAAATTGTAGCTTTCCTGCGTACGTGCAAATGTATTGCTCTGCCAAGTGTGGTTCTCTTCTCCGCTAATTCCACTAACTTTGCCCTTGGATAGGCAAATGAGCAATTACTCATTTGAGCATCACCATGAAGCGCTTGGTATCGAAGTCGCTGGAAGTTCGTTACTATCAAATTTTCCTGCGCCATGCTGTCTGTGGGGTGAGTGGTAATTACGTTGCGTTCAAACGAATAAGAAACAAATTTTATGCCTTTGTTTTGACAGCGGATCTGAGACTAATAATTCTTAGTACTTTGATATTAACAAAAACGAGGACCTCCATCTCATCGTTGATACCATTTGTTATGACCTGACTTGTGCCATGTATAGCGGTCGGATGCCAGCTACCATATAAGACAGCACTTGACGTTCTTGGATACGTAATGACGCTGCGAGAGAAATTTTTCGCCAACTTTTTGAATGCCCTTCGTATTGGGTTAAGGGATATGACTAGAAAAGAATCCAGGTGAGGTTAGATGGGAAATTTAATATCCTTTCGAAATGTGCGAGGTAGGCTACTAATGGGCCAGGTATGATAGTTTTCGAGCAATAAACGTAAAAAGTTTTCGAGAAAAGACAGCGGATCATTACTGTTATATACCTATATATTAGATAAAAGGTCTTAGAACGAGGATTCCAACGGTGTATAACATCCTGTGTTTTTCGTATTGAAAATTGGTCAAATGAGTGAAGAACTAGGCACCATTGGGGGGGGGGCGTCGCTTTGGCAACATACCCTTCTACCTATACTTTTTTGTAGATCCCGTCGAGCTCTACAAGGCAACTCCTGTTAGAATTGCGAATTTTGCCTTAGCTCTCAAGATACAAGTTCATAATCCCAGTTTGATTGGGGAGGAAGCTTTTTTCATTTACAGGGGAGGGGCTAGAAATTCTCGTGGGCAATACCCCCCTCCCCTCTTCTATTAGTCACCATGTAAATTTATGCGGGATCAGAGCATAATCAGCAGTTTTAGTCCTTTATTAAACGAAATTAGATGTGAACGTTGCAAAGTGTAAGATTGCGCAATGGCACAATTGAGCAGATTTTCTGGAAAATAGAGACAAGCTGCCAGTATGGAAAGGTTATCACATCCTAATGCACTTACAAGAACCCTATAACCATCTTAGTACCACTCATGTTTAGCCACCTTAGGTGGTACCAATATCTGGTGGGTGTGGCTCATGGACTATGTTTGAAGTTCCGGCCCAGCAAGCGATAACAACTTCCACTCATTAGACTGCGGCACCAGGTATTTGGGTCCCAGGAACTCAACAAATTACCAGCTTTCCCTTTACGTTTGCTACCAGGGATGGGGGAGCTTACATATGTACGAAGTGAAACAGAGCGCTGGATTTTACCTTAATTGGAACTCAGTCGAGCTATTTTCTGATATTTTGTTGTCGAAAATATTTTTACCGGGGCAGCTATTCGTTGTCGTCGTTTGTTTAACACAGAACTCGACATACGGTATGGTCTGTGTCCTGCCGTGCCTCAAGAAATTACAGGAGCAGACCCAAGTCTTCATCTCAAGAAGCATTCGAAGACTTTGGTACTTGACGCGCACAAAGGAAACTTACGGGGAACTTTTCCACGTTTCGTCGTAAGAAGTTAAGGTTTTGCTACCAGCCATCATGCTTGCAATTCTTTCTCATATGACTACCGAGCATCTAACACTATCGCGACTCTTCCGCCTATAGATAGAAAACTATTATTATTATTATTGGTTGTACAGCAATTTTTCTTGGCGTACAAAAAAGGAATCTAACGAAAGGGAATCAGAGCCAAAAATCGAATGTTAGCAGGAAGCAGCCTAGACTCTGTTCATTTCGGACTGCATGGAAAAGCAGAACTCGTAACATTTGATTTTATCTTCGCGACTGTAGCACGAAGAGACCTGAAATTTTGAATGTAAATCTTTAACGTTACTACACATAAGCATAGGATATTTGGAGATAATTTTATGACACATATTTGATATTTCACACGAACAGCTCACATTCGAGAAAAAGATACGCCTTGATTTATGTTTGGTCACATAGAGGACACCCCGTTTCCTCCAAAAACTGTACGGCTACGACACAAAGAGATAATTGTTGAGGACACAACCGCTTATCAAACACTTCGATCTACTGTAGTACCTACTATAATATACTTCGTAACAAGTGTTTTGCAATAGTTCCAATTCACTTTTAATTTTAGTTGAAGGTAACGATAGGAAAAAAAAAGATTTCCCACCGAGAGCAGGAAGAAATGTCACGAAATATTTTTCATAAATTTGTTCATAAAATGAACAAAAATTTGTTCATGCAGCGTTAACGAACGCTGAATTTAATCTCCTGCTCTTCGAACACAGTAATGAAAAAATACCGCAATACCGCCTCTCGCAACGAGCACAATAACACCTGTGGCCGCTGGGCTGCGAGAACACATGCAGTCAACTGCCGTGTGAACAGGTTGTTTATATCCTCAGGTGAGAATTTTAAGTTGTTTTCAAATTCGTCAGTTACTCCCATACTATATTATTATTATCATCATTATTATAAGAATAATGCAAACAGATTTAGGTTGAAGCCGTTAAAAATTCATTGATTTATTTAGGCTCCTGTTCCACGTTCTTGCGAACTGAAAAAGCTGGCACACGAATGATGTGGTGGCACAATGGCACATGGCGCAGTTGGGCAAAGAAAGTCACACGCATGGCGAGGTGGCACTAAAAATACTTTGCGGTATCTTAGGAACCGCACAAAGAATTAAATCACCGACCAGCTCTAGGAGAGGCTAGAAACACAGCTGAACTTGAGGATATTGCACCACGTGACAACCCAAGAGGTGGCGTCACCATTGCAGCAGCCAATCAGCGCTGTCAAGCGTTTTGTGGCACGGAACATACCGATCGCTGATTGGCTGTGACTTTACATGTTCGGTTGTCACGTGATGAATAATTTCTTAGTTCGGCCATGATTAATATTTTTGCCACGGTCTACAAGATCGAGTGCGGTGCTCATGCACCATTGTCCGGATGTGATGATGTAAACAGAATAATATTTCAGGAGCCCGCTTTGCGCGCCACCATATATAACGCAGCCAGCAGCATGCGTGTTGCTCGCTATGGCGGGTTTCAAGAATCACGCAGTTATGGTTAGTCGTTTTACTTTTTAAGCAAGGTAAACTCTAAGATTACTAGCAATACATGAAAGGATAAGCTAAATATATGTGACAGGCCCATGTAGCGTTTCCAGTACCTACTGAAGACAATACTAGAGACTTTCTGCGAGACGTGCAGGCTAACGTCAGCAGGACTGCAGTAGAAAGGTGAGGCTCACGTGTGGCCTCGCTGTGTGAGGCCTCTTGCCTTATTGTGCTGGGCCTCGCAGTCGATCGTTGATTGTTGGGTATTTCCTCAACATTGCGCTACTCAGCACCAATTTTTGAAAGCTTTAGCAAACGGCAACGAAGAAAGGCGACATTGCACCTCGTTTATCGCAGGAACTAATAAAAGTATTTCTCTCTTTCAAGTGTATGTAATGCAAAGCAATTTCGTCTTGCCACATTCAGCTCAGGGATGATTAATAAAACAGCAAAAAGCGACCCTCAAAACACAGAAGCTCTCTGCGCCATTAAGACCCGAAGTTAAAACTGAAGCTACATGCAAAGAAACTACAAACAATCAAGCACGAGAGAAGGTTTTAAAACCTACAACCTCACTACCCCTTCAGCAAAGTTAGAGGCATCCATGCAGCCAGTTCCGCAGCGAACCAGCGATACATACAGCAAATATTTCAGCGTAATAATGACAGCAATGATGAATAATGTTGACCATGGAGCTTGATACCATGTGATTCTAAAGACCTTACGTAATACTGTATTGTAGTTTGTACAGTAATCTACGCATAGTGTACGGTACTCTTCTAACATCACCACGTGCCGGGAAAGACAGCGGACAAAAAAATGATCATCAGCTGACGATACCTGCGCGCGCACGCTTGTAGCCGTCATTGCAATGAGCCAATGACACTTCTTGTTCTTACATTTTGATAAAGAAGACAGTTTAGTGACTAAAACCGTACGATACTTACTGTTTGTCAGCATTAGCGCTTGAAATCGTCAAAAACTAGCGCTAGAAGCAGCCTAATGCACCAGCAAGATTGACCACACACTACCCTCACCAATGCACTCCGCCAACTGCACGTGCGGTGCGCCAGTGCCGTTGCCGTCTGCACGTTTCAACTTGCAGCGACTATTCTGCGGTACGTTCGCTGCGTGATCGACACATGCTACCTGTTTAGTTGCTGGTTGCTGCCTGTGAAAATCCTATCGTCACACAGCGCAGCCGCTAGGTGGCGAAAACTCTCCAGTTGTGAATATATGGAATAATAACCTACATTAATGGCTTCCACAGCAATCACTATCAGGAGTGTAACAAGAGACTCTTGCCAAGCACTATTGCAAAAGAAAATATTCAAGTTAAGAGAGATCAAACGTGAGTAAAAGTTCGGCGATGTCCCGTCGACAGAGAATTAATGCAAGATATGCAGTAAGAGTGTTCTTCCTAGTATGTGTCTCACATCTCCTCAGGCGCACAGAACGTTCGAGTGACAGCTGGAGCTTGATAAGATTACGCAGACGAGCGATATCGTTGTTAATCCTTAGATGACCCATTGCCGATACGTAAAGCTTGTCGCGAAATACATGCTGCGTTAACCGGCGGATAACATAATAGGGAATAATATTCGTCAGATTAATGTCTTTTCCATTTTTATTATATGCAAGTTGAAATAATTTTACTCAAGGCGTTGCAATTGCAAGAACTTTTGAGGTCCCTCGCTAGGTGTGCATTGAAATTTCGAGCCAAGCTTGACGGTGTGACAATTTTGTCCCGTCGAAATCAACGAAAATGTCGCTCGTCTGCGCGACCTATGTTCCTATGGTGCTTGGATTTCAAATCTTTTACCACAAAATTTTTAAGGAATTGCGTTGGATAAAATGGAAAGTATCAATTTTATGCGCTTTAAATCCGGTGAGCATCGAGTTTTTATTCTTAGAACGCAATGCTTAACAAATGAATATTTTATCAATTCTTGAAAACGCAACAGTGCGTTCACCAAAAGATGCTCAAACTTGTTGACTGGTAAGTCGATCGTTTGGATTAACAAGTCTCACTAACTAGTCAAGTTTTGCATATCTTCAGAACAGGAATATGTATATATATTACTACTCAAGATGCTCCGCGTTTTTCTGCTTTTCAAACGGTAGCAATTATAAAAGCAGCAGGATACTACTTAACAAAGCAAACACTTAGGCAACAAAATACTGTCGTGTGCGCCTGCCTTCACATATGTATGTTTTCTTCAGAGCATTATCGTTCTAGCTCTGAGACAAACTCATTTTATACTTTTTACATCGCATATGGAATTACAACGACTTAAAGTAATGACTTAACAAAAACGGAGAAGATACAGATATCGTGGTAGTTAGTTTCTAGAGGCCAATGCCCACGAAAACCAACATTTACCGGAAGTGGCAATTCATCTACAGGAGCTCGACCAGACTCTGTCACCGGAGCAGCGAATTCAGAAGGATGGGTCTAGTTTTGTTTCTCGAATTCTAGCTATTCAAAGTAACAAGCAATCACGTTTTCAATTGCCAAAGACCACATTGTCTGTCCATTGCTCGCAAGTGAAGCGGATGGGAAATTGATAAAACCTAAAAAAACAATCTTTTCAATAGTCAACATATGTAGCCACCTCACACAAAATATGCGTTGTTCTTGAAGACGCGAGGGATGTATGGACTATAGAAAACACTCATACATAAGCTGTGGACAGTGGTAAATTGCAAAAATTATTTAAGCCAACTTTAGGTCATGTTGGTGCCCTAAGATTTAAAAATTATATATATATATATATATATATATATATATATATATATATATATATATATATATATATATATATATATATATATATATATATATATATATATATATATATATATATATATATATATTTCGATATGGCCTGATAGAGGTACATCCCCTTCCGAGAACCATTGCAAGGTTAGGTCCCCAAGGATTGGTTCTGCTAACGACCTATAGCAAACAGTTGCTGCTATTTCCCTACGAATTTGTTCTTCTTACTGATTAAAAAATTTCTTGTATCCTCGAGAACAGCTTTAATATCGACGCTTAATTAATCAAATTGTTACCAGCCTCACTTGCAAATTTGAGAGGGCAGTAAAATATGGCAGGGCCTTTACGCATGGCAAGGACTACTTTTGAGTAGTCCTTTTGTCCAGCTAATACGACTGCACACTACTATATATAGTATATATCGCGAAAGTTGCACCACCACATCTTTACACATCCGGCTGGATTGTCGCTATAGCAAAGCTTCTTTTTGCACCCACGATCTACCGCTAAAAAGAATGTCTCATACGTGCATGGATCGTTTCCTACAGGTTTTGCACAATGGTAAGTCACAATAGTCAAGCTACTAGAGCCTGTTCGATTGGGCGAAAAAATTAGGCCTCATAGGCGTGACTTGTTCGGAACTTGAGGCATGTGCACTGGCTTCGACAGGTTGAATTGAGATTCAGGCATTGATGTTCAATAGGTTACTCTTGAAATTTTCAGAAACTCAGTCTTGCTCAGTAAAAATGGAGTTTTCAGCAAGTTCAACTTGATCACGTTGCGTCCAACTCTTGAACACTTTTAAAAGTGGCAAAACAAAAGATTGTGCTTGCAACTCCGAATAAGACAAGCCTGCGTTCGACTCGGGTGAAAAAATTCAAAACTAAGCCTTCGAAGCTTGACTTATCCGGGATTTCAGCTAAGTGCACTGGCTTCGATCCGTACAGCTGAATCTCAGGCATTGGCCCATCATCGACTGACCATAAGATCTCCAGAAATTCAATCTTACTCCTTAAATGGAGTTTTGAGAATTCTCGACGCAATGGCCTTCCTTCCAAAACTTGCAGCACGTTTCAAAATGACAAATCCTGGTTTCTGTCAGAACATTCGGACAAGTTGAACCTCGACGGCTTTGGGAGCATTCGATTAGGCAGCGAAATAAAACCCTTTGAGACTTGTCTTGACTGAAATTATACGTTGAAAATTATACGACGTTGGAACTGTCGATGACCATTGCGTACAAACTACAATAAAACGACTACAATTTTAGGTATTTATCTTGATCCCAAAGCAGACGAGAAGTATTTAGTCATAGAGAAGGCATTGAAAAATAGCAGCCCTTGGAGATTAACTGTTCATGAGATATTGGGTCAAAACTGTTCAGTGATGAATTCATAACCTGACTTAGAGTTACCCAATCATTCTTGTGTTCAAATAGATCAGGTAATTTACACTGTGATGTGCATAGTTAAAAAAAATGCTCAAAAGCGCTGTATGAAAACGCTGCTGCGAACAGCTTTCTTCAGTTTGCAGTTGTTGTGAGCACTCAGACGTATCTCATCATTGCGAGTACGTGCACGGCGCAATCTATTCTCGCATGGATTCTTCAAGTTATACGGACTGCTGATCCGAATTGAAACCTATTTATAAAGAGTCCATTACTTAAGAAATCCATACATTCGATACGGTTCACTTGAAGAATAACATGCAATGTTCCAGAATTTTTTTCATTACCTCCGCCAAGGAGGTTATGTTTTCGTCGGGTTTGTCTGTCTGTTTGTTTGTATATTTGTCTGTCACCAAGATAAATCAAAAAGTTATGGACGGACTTTGACGAAACTTACAGAGATTGTTATGTATATTAGGAGGAACAGATAATTAACTTTTGGTGAAGATACGTCCATCTGTTTGTTTGTTTGTATGCATCAGTTTTCTCAATGCCATAACTCGAAAAGTTATGGATGGATTTTTATGAAATTCATATGAGTTGTTGGGTATATAACGAAGAGTAGATGACCAAATTTTGGCAATGATCCATTCGGTCGTCCGTTTGTCACTGTTTTTAATTTTATGCTTGTTAGCACAATAACTCAAAAAACAATGAATGGATATTTATGAAATTCATAGAGGTTGTTAGTAATGTTAAACGACATAAATGATTAAATTTTAGTGCAGATCGGATCGTTTGTTTGCATGTTTACGTTTGTTATGTGCATAACTGAAAAAGTTATGAACGGATTTTAAAGAAAATTGCACAAGCTGTTATTACTATTAAAAGGCCCAAATGATCAGATTTTGGAGTTGATACAAAGAAAATCATGGTTACAGAGCCAATTTGAATTTTTTGCTACCGTTACCTCGCTTGGCGGAGGTATGCATTCTCAGAGTGCTCTAGTTTCAATTCTATTTTTTATTTCAGCAACGTTGACTGCTATATCTATAGGATACTAGTGTATGTCTCTACCAACAAACAGAGGGCTTGGGAATGGGGTTACCTTTAGGTCCCACATTTGCTAATATCTTCATGTGTCATCACGAGCAAACATGGCTCGATGAATGTCCCGATTCGCTTAAACCAGTATCTTACCGTAGGTATATCGATGATACTTTTATTTTATTCCATGACCGATCCCATACAAATTTATTTTCAGATTACTTGAATACAAAACACTCCAATATCAATTTCACCATGGAAACTGAGAACAATAATAGGCTTTCTTTTTTAGACTGCAGTTTAGTTCAGCGCAAAGGCAATAACTTCAATACTTCTATATATAGAAAAGATACTTTTACTGGCTTGGGCTTCAGCTTTTTTAGTTTTTTGACCCTTCCGTTTTAAAGTAAATAGCATTAAGACTCTTTTATCTCGTGCCTATGAAGTTTGTTCAGATTTTATATCATTTCACAATGAATTTGAATTTTCAAAGCAGTACTTCTCAAAAAAATGGTTATCCTCTTCATTTAGTGAACGATTGCATACAGAAGTTTTTAAATTATAAGTTTTCTATTAATACTGATGTGTTGACCGTGAAGAAAAAGAAGCTTTCCTGTGCTCAACTTCAGACAGACTCTCCAACCGCAGAAAATATTCGTACTGGTCTTACGCTCCCAACCTTTTCCCAGCAGTCGGACACTTCAAACGTACCACTGACTCGGAGAATCAATGCAAACACAAGGATCAAATTCTTATTTGGCAACGTTCAGAGCATAACAAACAAGCTCAATGAACTGCAAGCTATAGCAGCTACTCTTGCGTATGATGCTATCTTACTCAATGAAACATGGATCAGCCTTTCAAACAAGAATTTGGAAGCAGAAGTTGCAATGAAAGGCTACAAACTTTTCAACAGAGACCGACCCACAGAAACTGGCAGAGAAGGGGGTTCAATCATATATATCAAGGAACACCTTAATCCCCAGTGTAAAGGTTTTGCAGCAATTAAAGAATATGAATTTATCACTACCCATGCTCGTTTCGGCATTCGACAGTCGTTAAATATTATGCTCGCCTATAGGAGCCCTCGCAGTTCCGCCGAAACCGATGCAGCACTTTACAACAAGATCGAAAATGCGATGAATACCTCGAATGAAACAATTCTAATGGGAGACTTTAACCTCCCCACATTGATTGGAGTACCTTGTGCAGCCCAGCCCCAGGCGGCAAACTGCTCGAACTCCTCAGCCACCACCACCTGACCCAGCACGTTAATGAACCTACGAGATACGCGAATATTCTAGATCTAGTTCTTTCCACTCCTGATTGTGAAATTGTTGACTTAGCCATCCTAGACCGGCTTGGAGACCACAACTTGATTGAATTTACGCTCAAAATTGACAATGAATTCACCGTTAGTGCGAGTCTTCTCAAGCTGCCAGACTATCGACGAGCAAATTTTCAGGGAATGGCAACTGAAATGGGAACATCTGACGTCGATACCCCGATGAGAGACGCCAGTGTTGAACAATGCTCACACATTTTAAAGAAGAGCATCCTTAAAGCAGCTGAACGATACATCCCAAATAAACGAGTTAGTATCAGTAATGATCCCCTCTTTACGCATCGGACAGTCAAATGCTGCATTGCAAGGCGACAAGTGCGTTACAAAGCCTAGATGCGTAATCCAACAGAGGAGAACAGGGCCAGTCACATAAGGGTATGTCGGGATGTAAAGAAAATAATCAAGACCACAAAATTGGAAAAAGAAGTAAAGTATCCATGGCCACTATGGCAAAACGCAACCCAAAGTCATTCTTTAACTATGTAAATGAAAGAAGAATAAAAAAGAAACCATAGGTCCGCTCATAAGACCTGACGGTGCAATCACCAATGACCTAAGAGACAATTAAAGCCACAATCCTGAACGACTATTTAACCTCTGTATTTACTATTGAAAATGTTACGAATATTCCTGAACCAGTATACCGATGCAAGTTGCTCCTATAAACACATGCATTTTCTCGGAAATCGAGATGCTTCAAGCACTGACCCACCTAAATGTGTACAAATCCGCTGGCCCAGATAATCTTACTCCCCATGTACTACAAGAAATGGCTCCAGTTATCGTGAAGTCACTGCTCGAAATATTTAATCGGTCTTAAAGAACGGAAGACGTTCCACAGGATTGGAGACACGCTAACGTGATACCGATACATAATTAAGAAGGGGAACAAAAAAAGCCCCAGCAACTATCGACCAATAAGTCTTACATCGGTCATCAGCATTATATCGAACGCCCCCTGAAAAAGCGCTTCACTGACCACCTGAGGATGCATCAGCTCATATCCGACTCTCAACATGGTTTCCGAAATGAAAGAAGCTGCTTAACAAACATTCTGGAGTTTTTCTCAAAAGTTACGGATATTAAAGGTGAAGAAAATGGTGTAGATCTTGTGTATATAGACTTCCAAAAGGATTTTAATAAAGTTCCCCATCAACGGTTTATGAAAAAATTGGAAGCCCATGGTATCCATGGAGACTACTTACGATGGATCGGGGCATGGCTTACGGGTCGGCAGCAGCGAGTGAAGTTCGAAGGAGAAACGAGCGACTGGACGCAGGTATCATCAGGGGTTCCTCTAGGTACGTGTTCGGCCCACTTCTGTTCTCAATTAACATCAATGATCTGGACCTTAACATATGAAGAAAAATCGGTAAATTTACGGATGATACGAAACTATGTCATCCTGCCACGAAAAGAGCCAAGCTCCTCATGGAATGGAGCACGGCGTGGCAGATGAGCTTTAATGTCGATAAATGCTCAGTACTGCACGAAGGGCTCGTGAACCCTTCAACTCCATTGAAAATGAATGGGAAGGAATTGGCTCCTCTCACCCAACAACGAGACTTAGGAATCACTATTACAAACAAACTACAGCACAGTCTGCAAGTTGACAAGAGTGTAAAAATGGCAAGCAGAGTACTCAGCTTCATAACCAGAAATTTTGATTACATGTCCAAGGATATCATCGTTCCCCTGTACAAGGCATAAGTGCGGCCAACATTAGAATTTGCTGTTAGGACTTTGCTATGCGTTATGTTCAGAATTTATATGCATATATGACGTCACAAATTATTGACATGTACAACATTGTACATATAAACAAATTAATCAATAATGATATTATTTTGAATTAAATATGAATAGTTTGACATGGGAAATTATTCAACAACAAAGTGGCATGAAATTTACACACAGCAGCGTCCAACTAACAAACGAAGGGGAGCCACGGCTTCAATCTATCCTATCATGCGTTCGGAAAACAGAGAATGCAAGGGTAAAGAAAACACACGATATAAACTAACACATCTGTATTGGTAACCTTTAATTACATTTGAGCGCGCCATGAGAAAGAAGCTAAAAATTCATCAATTACAGTTGTATGGTTGAAAGGCGCGCCTGTTGAAATCAAACAAATGCAGCTTAGTGGGAAACGAATGTTGCGCGTTCGACCTGCAGGGCATTATGACATGTATATGATACATGCATTAGGCCGTGTCCAACGGTTCGGCAAATTAGGAAAAAACCCACAAATTCAAAACATATCTAGATAGAGTCTCACAGGAAAATAATAAAAGGATGACAACTTCTATAGAGAATTACACGGTGGCCAGTTATTTGAACATTCCTTCCGTGACATGTTCAATTCTCGCTCATAATGCCTGACTATAATCGAAAATTGGAGCCAGTCAACCTTTGATTACTAATAACGGTCACATATGAAGATAACATGCCAAGAAGTGATTGACATGACATGGACATAGTAGTACAAAAAAATCTAATCTAGGAATGGTCCTTGGCAACACGTCCAGACATGGAGGACATGAATAAATCACTTACAGTAGTTAACTAGGACGAATCTTTTATGTACTAAATATTCTATGAGTCCTATGACTTATTTTCAAGGAACTAAACACAAAAGAAAACTTACAGGTCACTATTCAAAGTGTTCAATAAGGCAAGTGGTGCACGCATGCTCCATACACAATGCACACGTCACCGAGGACATCTTGCGTTCACGTCAAAAGGGCGAAGACGATGCATCACGCAGGTATTGGGAATGATACAC
>LQNS02278157.1:4006193-4023750 GCA_001587735.2 Parhyale hawaiensis
TAAGCTAGAAGAAATAATTATCTACTGCCCGTGAAAACTTATGTTTCGTCAGTTTCGTTGACAATTGCATCAAAGTGGGAAGAATAGCTCATGCAACGAAATCATCTGTAGGAAGAAACTACGAATCAAGAAGTATGAGAGTGCCAACGGAAGCTTCAGATATCTTCAGTGCTACGATTTCAACTTCAGCAATGCAAGAAGTGCATTCAGACATAAGGTCGCCCTATGCTTTGCCGTAGATTCGATGCTAATACTCGTACAAATCAGACTAAGCCTGCGATGTTTTCATTGTTAGAATTTCAACTGTCCCTGCTTAAGATTCGTTTGCCATCTTCTGCAACCCGGCCTATTTTCTGTCAATCACTTTCACTGGAGCTTGAGAGGACAACCAGAGCCGCCAACCCGGCCTATCTATTTCGTTAAGAGCGTGACACCAAACATATAAATAAATATATTTATAAACACACGACGGTTATGCTTAGTATTAGATAATTTCATTCATTTGCAACTTCTATGGCCTACTGGTTTTCTTTTATACATAAAAACAGGATAGGTTAGCCTATCCGATAGTACGGATTCCTTGCAAATACGTATGAATCTTTTTCAGTACTTTCCCGAAATTATTCACTTTACTCAATTTTTTTATACTGAAGGAATATTCACGGCAATTTCTAACGGAACCTGTAATATTTTACTGAACATCTGATAATGATGGAGAAGTGATTTGAGTGTCTGGTTAAGAACGAAAACTATACTTTTCCTTTAATATAATGCTGACATTCATTTCAGTATCACATTTGAATTCCCTACGAAGGAACAAATGTTAATCGAACGCAAGGCAGGTATCAATTCTTACGCTAATCAAAGTCTTAGCATCTAAAGAGCGGCAAAGATAATCACGATTACGTTGTTGAAATTTTGCACTGGTTGGGATTACGTTACTCGGACATAGTCTCAATCAGCAAATATTTCGGTGGTAGCGGGGTTCTGAATACAGTACCAGCAACGCAATTCCTCGTGCGTGTTGTAACAGGCGACTAACACAGGAGCTACTTACCAGCTTATTAAAGAGCTTACACACAGAAAAATAGTTGTTTGCCATTAAGCAAAATTAGTTAACTGTAAAGTGCCTTGTCGTTTGAATATGCGTCAATGCACATTGTCGTTTGCAATGAACAAGAGAAGAACAAGAGCGTTGTGATGAACAACAGTGTCTTTTACGATTACTTATTATTGCTTTGTAGCTAAAACATTACTTCGTTAGGGATAAGAAACCAAATGTTTTTTATCGTCAGTAGTGGGTAAAGCCACGAATTCCCCGCTCGTGACCTTTGACCTCTGGACCCCGCCTGCTTCCGGTTTCTCAGGCCCCGCCCACTTTCGGTTCGCGCCCCCCCTGACCCCCGCTACACCGGAAGTGCTTTGGCCGTCCAAAACCGGAAGGTCAAGGTCACGCGCAAGGTCGCGACGGTGAAAGGTCACGAGCGGGGAATTCGTGGCTTTACCCACTACTATCGTCAAGAGCTTACTTTTCTGCGTGTGTATTTACAAGCCTTGCATCCCAAGGGCTAGAGAGAATATAACTTCTTTCTTGTAATGGTCACTTTCCTAGAGCATTCCTCGGCCTCAGGAGGGCATAGGATGGGCCATAGGGTTAGGTTCGCCCATCGTATGGTATGGGGAGCAGCGTCCCCAAAGGGACCCGTAGGTTACGTTAGCCACTTGCTAAGCCTTCGGGACGTCTGGCTTTTGTTCCCATTTCGCTTCCTTCCCATCTCATACTCTTACTGGTCTTTCTTCCATATGTTCTTCCTCTTCTTTCCTAACTTGCTGTTCCTATGCTCGTTGATCCTGTATGGGAACACCCTCGTGTATAGGCTCCACATGTCTATATCGTTATGCTATATGTCCCTTCTTTCGTCCTCTGTGAGATCGCCTTTGATGTGGAAACTGAGACTTAAACTTTTGAATACAATAATAATAATTCCTAGAGCATTTGATTTGCTACGGTATACCTAACTTGCTGCATTGACCTCAAGCATCTTTAGGTGCTATACTGAACTTCCCTCAAATGCAAGAGTGGCGCAGTGTAATCAATTGCACTTCACTCATGCCTTCCCCTATTTGATCCTTTAAGGACTTTTAGTCTGACCGAGGCGCGGTTGCATTGTTTCATAGCAGTGGTAGCGTGAACAGAGACCTGCAGGACTCTGCTCCAGGATCGAAATGCCTCGACATATTTCCACAATGTGGTCAGAGAAGAGCTTATGCTCCTCCATGATGTTTACTCAACAATGTAAGGCGACTTTTTCACTAAACGAGACTACGTAATCGAATATTGCTCTAATCGGAACTACGTTAGTTTGGGCTTGCTGGTATGGTATTAAATCGATGTTGGATTGATGAATCATGCGGATACATATGTCATGTTTTCCAATTGATCTTTACTTAGGTGCTTTTTCTTCAGAACATGATTGTCTTCTTTCGTCGGCATAAGCCATTTTTGATGCTGGCTGCGGTCCTTTTCCTCATAATATACTTCATCAGGAGCTGCCTCAGAACTTCACCTCCTCCACCCGGTAGGTGCTGGATCGTAATTTACCCTTTGCCTGACACCAAGGCGTCTCAGTCGGAATGTTTTGTAGAAGATTGTCGCTCAGACTTACGCAGTAATCAGATGTCCCACTCCAGTTCCACACATACAAAAGGCTCTGAGCCCATTTTTATCATTCGATTCAATAAGTTCACGAGACAGAAGAATTATTTGCCGGTGTACCTAGTACCGATAGATACGCCACTTTTATTAAGTCTTTACGCATCTGTTAAATTATGGGTTATAGAAATATGAGGGATGTTAGGTAGAGGATAAGTCGAATCAAAATATTTTTCACGGTTATATATGGTGCGTAAATATGGCTTGACAAAATTCTATCCCTCTGGGGTAATATTGAGGGCATGACCTATCTACTGCGCACGTGGTTCAAGAACAGTCGGGCTGAGCATAAGCTAGTACAGGAAAATTAAGATTGAAAAAATGAAATTGGGAACACTCACATCCAGGGTTCGATGGGTATGGCCTGAATAAAATTCTAAATAATGTGGTATTGTGCAAGGAGCCCAAATTTGGATACCTTAGCAGAAAGAACTGGCATGCTAGATTTTGTATATAATCTCTTTGCCAAGTTTGTGTTTAGTTATAGTCTAATGATGTACAGTTCTTAATACTGAAAAAAATCCGCGTTCATTTCATTCATTTTTCGTTTTGAGCGCAAAATAAGTTTAAGGTTTCTAAAATAACATATAAAACTAGAGCACTCTGAGAGCGTATACCTCCGTCAAGTGAGCCAATGGTAGCAAAAATTCAAATTGGCTCTGAAACCATAACTTTCTTTGCATAAACTCGAAAATCTAATAATTTGTGCCTTTTTATATTAATGACAGTTTTTTTAATTTTTTTGAAGATCCGTTCATAACTTTTTGAGTTATACTGTTAACAAACGTTATGACAAATATGAGTTAAACATACAAACGAACCAACCGATCTGCACCAAAATTTGATCATTTATGTCTTTCACCATTACTAATAACTCCTATAAATTTCATAAAGATCCATTCGTTATTTTTTGAGTTATTGTGCTAACAAGCAGAAAATTAAAAACAGTGACAAACGAACGAACTAACCAACTGACCATTACCAAAATTTGGTCGTCTACTCTTTGTTATATACCAAACAACTCATGTTAATTTCATCAAAATCTATCCGTAACATTTTGAGTTATGGCATCGAGAAAAATGACGCAGACAAACAAACAAACGGATGGACATATCTTCACCAAAAGTTAATCATCTGTTCCTCCTAACATGTCTAACAATCCCTGTAAATTTGATCCAAATTGGTTCATAACTTTTTGAGTTATCTTGGTGACAGACAAAGAGACAAACATACAAACAGACAGACACAGAGACAGACAGACAAACACGACGAAAACATAACCTCCTTGGCGGAGGTAATGACTGCACTCTTTTTCAATAGTTATCTATACAGTATCTATATTATTAATAGCGTTGTTCCTACGTTCGTGTGTTACGATCTTTCTCAGTAACAGATCGCAAGAAATTAGATATATAGTTCGGTTGTATCCATGATACGGAAGATGAAGTCGAGCTCGGCTGCATGAACGTACACGTTAATTTTAAAGGTGATACGGGCCATACAATTGGAATATACGTCACATATATATATTTTCCTTGCTCACAGGTAGTGTTGAATATAGCTTTCAAAGCAAAGGAGCAGGTGTTGATGCCCCACACGGCCAGGAGTGAACGAAGACAAATAGTGCGTTGTCTATGATCAGTTAAACTTTCAGTGGCTACGCAAATGCATTATTCTACAGTGTATTAATACTTGACCAAATACTTGTATAGTATAAAATGTGTCTGTGTGCAGTAAGCCTATCAATGATAATAATAATAATGATAATAATAATGTGTGCCGGCAGCACAGGCACCTAACTTGATACGCGCTATATACGTTCGGACTATTCTATGTACGTGCATCGCTATGCGTGCGTGGCGCGTCCATGTGCGTGTGCTATGCCGTGCTGATGTGTGTGTGAGTCATTGACACAAGTCGCTGTATCGCAGATTAGGTTAGGTAGTGCTTATGGTAGTGGTGGTGGTGACGCGGCAAGAAAGCTTACTTGAACGCACGCATAGCGATGCACGTACACAGCCTAGGTCTCCTAAAGTACAGGCCTGTGTCTGGGCCTCGAAGATGGTCAGATTGCTTACAGTCCCTGGAAAAATCATTACTCGCAGTCTGGTATTATAGACACCAACTTTGCAATATGTTTGACATATCCGGATAGAATTTTTTCCATAAACTATTTAAAAGTCACACAATTACCAATCGGACCAACTTGGTGACTGACGTACAGACCCAGGCCTGCACTTTATAGAAGGCCTTGACACAGCGCGGCGAGTTTGGTGCCAGTGCTGCCCGGCAGCCATTCGCTGCTGCCAGAGGTTTGCTCACTGCGCGAACTTTGCCTCCAGAACAGCGGGCATTATCAGCAAACATCCAATTTATTTATTTTTAAGCCTTTCAAATTGCTGTAAAATGTTGTAAACTAGTTGTTGTAGTTAATTCACTAAAAAACATGTAGATTTTGCTCACTGTTTTATCATATATCAATAAAAAGTATGCAACTTAGAGCTGCCTGACCGATGTGACTTTGAGATTTCACAGTCTCGTGTAATAGCACCTCAATGTTCGGCGGCATGTTCCCAGAGATTCTGCCCGCTGTTCGCCAGACATTGCCCGCCCGTGTAATAGGGCCTTTAGGTTTGGCCCTCTTGTCTCACGGTGAGCAATTCCTTCAAGGAAACCCCATAGACTGTCTTAGCCTCAGCTCTACGCCCACGGGTCGTCTATCCTCCGTGCCTACTCTGATACTTCGCATTTTAATGCTACGTGATTGCTGCCCATAGCCTACCTGTACAAGTGCTACCTTCATTGTATTTTAGATTGCAATGGGTAGAAGGAAAAAGGCAGGCCAACAGGCTAATTTCCAAGGTGTAGCCGTAATTCAGGCCCTGACCCTTTCCGTGCTATCACGGTTATGTCAAGCTACACAAAATATTATATCCAACAGAAAAACCGCAGCGGGTGGGATAAATATTCAGATACGATCAGTTATAGCTGATTTGTTATTGCTGTGAGATTTTATACTACAGTGGCAGCAAAAACAAAGTTCACCACTGTACCGCGAGAACAAACGTATTGCATAATTTGCCAATAACATTATTTTCGCATTCCTCGCCATATGAGAGGAGAGATGAGGGTGGTATAATGTGTGTTGCTTCGCCTCAGCGCCACACATAAATCCCCGCTTCACAGTCACTGTGATTTATCGGAGCTCGAGTATAGTACACGTACGTTACCTTTTCACTTATTTTGACACAATACCAATAACCACCACTGCTTTACAATGGGTCGAAAGAAGCTTACCATTCGAGAAAAGACTCGGCCCATCACCCTAATCGAGCAGGGAGTGCCTGTGAACCGCCTAACTGTCGAACTAAATGTCAGCTTAGTGTTCCTCTTCATGCCTGAAAAATCAGCTGCTGCACTCCCTCCCTGGACCATACCGTCACCCAAAGTGAGATGTTGGAGCAAAAGAAATATAACGCCTTGTCAGTCCTTGCTGTTGTCTTTCTCTTGCTTTTTTTAAGCTTGAAGAGGGACACTCGGCTGACATTCAGTGCTACAGTTACGCGGTTCACCGGCACTCCCTACTCGATTAGGGTGACAGCACGAGTCTTTTCTTCAATGGTAAGCTTCTTCCCACCCATTGTAATGCCGTAGTGCTTTCACACACCCAAGGGTTTCGAGTGTTTTTCTGCAGGAGTTGTTGCAACTTGCCGCAGTTCTTGCTGCCGATGTTAGTTTTGTAAAGTTAGGTAGGCTTTCAATACTTCCCCTTCTGTTTCGGGAGATGGGCTGCCGATCGAGGTGACCGACCTATTCCCGCAAGACTTTCCCCTGTGCGGCGTAGCTGAGCCGTGCCCGGGGGTTGGAAATGCTCAACTTGCTCGCACTTAGCACTCTGAGGCCTACCGGCAGAAAAGCCGAGATAAAAATCTTTACCAGTTTAGAACGCGCCCTAGTGGCGCACGAACCTGTGGTTAACCACAGGAATACTTCGACGCGATATAGCCATTGTGTCCCTGATGCGCTAGTAAAACTTCTACTAATACTACTACCGTAGTGGTTGCTGGTATGGTGCCAAAATATATAAAAAGGTAGGAAAGTAAGAGCCCGTGGACCAGCGCAACATACATGAACTATGCTCGAGCTCTGATAGATTACGAACTGACTGTCTGCTACAGAATTAATAATATGGTTTCTTATGTCTTTTAGCAATCCTAAATATATATTTTCTGCGGGGCCAAAATAATGAGGATACAGTGGGGCCTCCTCTGGAAGAGGAAACTGTAAGAAAAAAAAAATTGAACAGAAGCATTTCAGAGATAAAAGTATATAGGTATGTTTTGAAAGACTTCATACATTAAGGTACACATTCTAATTATATTGGTATGAATTGCGTATGGCCTAATTTATTTCCACAGTATCTTTTGGAGCATTGGCGGCATTTACGATTTCCATATGTGACGTTGTCACGATTAAATTGTATTGCGTGATAGCGCACAGTGAAAGTATAGTTGATGCTTCGAAGGCCTGACTTAAATGAACCTATCGATACCACCCCGTCTAGTTTGTAAATTTCTATGGAATTGTACTTCAAAACAATGCATTAACAAATTTCAAGTAAGTCTTATAATACTTAGGCACATTATTGTACGTTTCCACCACGGTGGCTGCGGATGTTGTACGGAGGGTTCCGAGAACGATCCCCGTGCCAGGCGAGGTCTTTCCTCACAGCGCTCGGCGTGTTGAATCAGTAAATTTGCTTGGTGTGCATAGTTACTGTGGGGCTAGTTACCTTAGGTTAAGGGGTTGGCGGGTCGTTAAACCTTCCGTTTCGGTGCCCAAGTTCATAGCGACCCGTCGTCGACTACAGCTGCCCTGATTCCTCTGGAGCCAGTTGGCCTATGTCTGCCGCACGAACCCTTGCATGTGAGTTTCGCAGTGGAAGGTGCAACGTTTACGTTGCCTTTACCTGCATACTTACCTCGACCAAGGAGGTTATATTTTTGTCGAGTTTGTCTTTTTGTCTGTCTGTTTACTTATTTGTGTGTCACCAAGATAACTCTGAAAGTTATTGACGGATCTTGACGAAATTTACGAGGATCGTTTGGCTTGTTAGGAGGAAGAAAATCCGTTCAGCCGTTTGTTTGTCAGTCTTTTCTTTCTTTTTTTTTGGTACCACGACTTAAAAAGTTATGGGCAGATTTTCATGAAATTTGCACGAATAGTTAGGTATGTTACGGAAAGTAATCATCAAATTTTTGTGATGTTCTGTTTATCCGGGTATTTGTTTGTCTCTGCGTTTCATTCTAGGTTTATCGACAATAAAACTCAGAAAGTTAGGAACGGATCTTCAGAAGAGTACAGAAGCTGTTATTTTTGTCAAGAGGCACAAATGACCGAATTGTGATGATGATGGTGAAAAGTAAATCCTAGTTTCAGCACAAATTTTAATTTTTCGTTAACTTTGTCCAGCTTGGTGGAGGTAAGCGCTCTCAGAATGCTCTAATACATTCTACAGTCAGGTATGCAGCTCCTAATTCATTAATGGGTTATTGTGGTCCCCATTTACTCACCTAAGCCCATCTCACCCCCCCCCCCTCCCCCCATCTGGAGTAAATCCGGTAGCCCTAACAGGCATATCGTGACAGAACCTTTCCCTGGTACAATATGTTCCGGCATCACGCACCCAAGGGTCCCGAGTGAGTTCTCCGCAGGGGATGTAGCATCTGGCCACAGATCCTGCTGAAAAGGTTAATTCGTAGAGTTAGGTAGGTCCTATATATTTCCCCTTCTGTTCCGCGAGGTGGGCTGCTGAATAGGTGGTAAGCGAAACATCCCATGGGACTCCTATCTGCTCCCGTGTGGGAGGCCACGGAAGGGACCCTGGCACGAGTGTTTGCTTTCTTCGTTCTTTTTCTCTTTTCGTTTTTCGTCTCTTCCCCTGCGCCGCGTGGCTGAGAGATTACGTTCGGCCGAGCAGTGTAGGGTAAGAAATGCTCGCGCCTTATTTCCTGCCAGACGTGGTGCACCTGGCCGAGATTGTATTAAAAGATTAGATCAGATAGGCGGCAGGAGACGAATCAATAGGCCCATTCCCAAAGAGACACCGGAGCATACGCCCGGCCCTCAATGAGCTATTGCTATTATGTTAATAGGATATAGAGGACAGGGGAAAAGAGAGAAAAAAAAGGGGAAAGAGTCCCTGCCCAATAGACGATCATGATTGCACGCAAGCGCGATCAAGAGCCGCTGACATGCGGAGCTTAGAGACATCAAACTGTGTAGTTGGAGCGGGAGATAGAAGACGACGGATTAAGGTGGCCTCGGAAGTTTTGGCCGTTAAAAGTTTGCGACTCCTGGAAGAGGAGTTCTTAGCTGCGTAGGAGGTCTCCCCCAATATATGTCAAGATAATTTTTAAACGTGTTGACTGACTCCGCACTTACAACATCGGAAGGGGAGTCAATTCCAAATGCTATGAAATACGGAAAGAACTGCCGACTTAGGTTGTTCTTCGAGCTTTATGCTTGAATTTTTGACCGTTGTTTCGCAAGCGGTCATTGAGGTCTCTTTCAAAGAGCCCCGTTGTAGGTACGTCGTTGAAGCCATTCAAATACTTGAATTTTTCTATTAGTTGCTTCCTTGAGACGTCTTTGCTCGAGAGAGATCAGACCCAGTTCTTTTAGGCGACAGTCATACAACTTATTTCGCAGCTGAGGTATCAATTTTGTTGCTCTGCTTTGGAGTCTTACCATTTTATCGATATCTTTACACAGATGTGGTGAACAGCATTGAACAGCAAATTCTAAGTGTGGCCGCAAAGAGCTCATCTGAGTTCGACTCAACTTCTAAACTATGTTACCCAAAATTGGATCGCTGTTATATAGTCTTCGTATCTAATACGGCGGGAAAACCCTCATTATAATAATTATAATAATCTTCTCTTGCTCACCAACAGACAGGCGCTCTCGCTGCCCCTGACAATGCATTTGCAGCAATCGGACGCTCCAAGCATATCACAGTGACTCGGAGAAGCAATGCAAGCACTAGTAGTGGGTAATGTACTGAATTACTTGTTTTTGAGGGTAGGTCCCCCTCGCGCCGCCGGGTCATCGCGCCGCCCCTTCCGGTTTCCCAGGCCCCGCCCACTCCGGTTTGCGCCCCCCCCCTGACCCCCGAAAAACCGGTAGTGTATTGGCCGTTACAAACCGGAAGCTCGCGCGCGAGGGTAGGTTACCCTCAAAAACAAGTAATTCAGTACATTACCCACTACTAGCACTAGTGTCAAATTCTTAGCACTAGTGTCCATGAAATATGGATCAACATTTCGAGCAAGAATCTCAAAGCAGAAGTTGCACTGAAGGGCTACAAACTTTTCAACATAGACAGACCTAAAGAAACTGGCAAAAGAGGGGTTTCAATCATATACATCAAGGAACACCTTAACCGCCGATGTAAAGGTTTTGCAGCAACTAAAGAATATGAATTTAGCACTACCCATGCTCGTCCCGGTATCCGACAGTCGTTAAATATTATGCTTGTCTATAGGAGCCCTCGCAGTTCCGCCGAAACTGATGCAGCACTTTACAACAAGATCGAAAATGCGCTGAATACTTCGAATGAAACAATTCTAATGGGAGACTTTAACCTCCCCCAAACTGATTGGAGTACCTTGTGCAGCCCATGCAGCCCCAGGTAGCAAACTGCTCGAACTCCTCAGCCACCACCACCTGACCCAGCACGTTAATGAACCTACGAGATACGGTAATATTCTAGATCTGGTTCTCTCCACTCCTGATCTTGAAATTGCTGACCTAGCCATCCTAGACCGGCTTGGAGACCACAGCATGATTGAATTTACGCTCAAAACTAACAATGATATCACTGCTAAAGAGAGTCGCCTCAAGCTGCCAGACTATAGACGAGCGAATTTTCAGGGAATGGCAACTGAAATATGAACAACTGACTTCGAAACCCCAATGAGAGACGCCAGTGTTGAACAATGCTCGCACATTTTGAAAACGAGCATCCTTACAGCAGCTGAACGATACATCCCAAATAAACGAGTCAGTATCAGTAATGATCCCCTCTGGACGAATCGGACAGTCAAATGCTGCATTGCAAGGCGACAAGTGCGTTACAAAGCCTGGAAGCGTAATCCAACAGAGGAGAACAGGTCCAGTCACATAAGGGCTTGTCGGGATGTAAAGAAAATATTCAGGACCACAAAAAGGGAAAAGGAAGTCTCCGTAGCCCCTATGGCGAAACGCAACCCAAAGGCATTCTATCACTAGAGCACTCTGAGAGCGCATACCTCTGCCAAGTGAGCCAACGGTAGCAAAAATTCAAATTGGCTCTGAAACCATAATTTTCTTTGCATAAACTCCAAAATCAAATCATTTGTGCCTTTTTATATTAGTAACAGCTTGTTCAATTTTTTTGAAAATCCGTTCATAACTTTTTGAGTTATACTGTTAACAAACGTTATGACAAATATGAGTCAAACATACAAACGAACTACCCTATCTGCACCAAAATTTGATCATTTATGTCTTTTACCATTACTAGCAACTCCTATAAATTTCATAAAGGTCCATTCATTATTTTTTGGGTTATAGTGCTAATAAGCATAAAATTAAACACAGTGACAAACGAACGAACAAACGGACCATTACCAAAATTTGGTCATCTACTCTTTGTTATATACCAAACAACTCGTGTTAATTTCATCAAAATCCATCCATAACTTTTTGAGTTATGGCATCGAGAAAAATGACGCAGACAAACAAACAAACGGATGGACATATCTTCACCAAAAGGTAATCATCTGTTCCTCCCAACATACCTAACAATCAATGTAAATTTCATCCAAATCGGTTCATAACTTTTTGAGTTATCTTGGTGACAGACAAACACACAGATAGGCAAACACGACGAAAACATAACCTCCTTCGCGGAGGTAAATATGTAATGGAAGACGACTCAAAAAAGAAACCATAGGTCCGCTCAAACGACCTGACTGTGAAATCACCAATAACCTATAAGACACAAAGCTACAATCCTGAACGACTTTTTCACTTCTGTATTTACTGTCGAAAACGTTACGAATATTCTTGAACCAGCACCGATGCAAGTTGCTCCAATTAACACATGTGTTTTCAAGGAGATCGAGATCCTTCAAGAACTCACCTACCTAAATGTGTACAAATCTACTTGCCCAGATAATCATGCTCCCAGTGTACCACGGGAAATTGCTCCAGTCATCGTGAAGCCACTGCTCGAAATATCAGACACTCAACATGGCTTCCAAAATGGAAGAAGCTGCTTAACAAACCTACTTGACTTTTTCTCAAAAGTTACTAATATAAAAGATGAAGAAAAGGGTGTAGACCTTGTGTATCTAGACTTCCAAAAGGCTTTTGATAAAGTCCCCCATCACCAGCTAATGAAAAAACTGGAAGCCCATGCATGGCAGCCAGGGTGTCTATTTACGATGGATCAAGGCATGGCTTACGGGTCGGCAGCAGCGAGTGTGAAGCTTGAAGGAGAGTCGAGCTCCTGGACACAGGTATCATAAGGGGTTCCACAAGGTAGCGTGCTTGGCCCACTTCTGTTGTCAATGTACATAAATGATCTCGATCTTAACATCTGTAGTAAAATCAGTAAATTTGCGGATGATACTAAACTATGTCATTCTGCCACGAAAAGTGCCGAGCTCCAACGAGACCTTGACCGCCTCATGGAATGAAGCCCAACGTGGCTGATGAACTTTAATGTCGACAAATGCTCAGTAATGAACCAACAGTCAGCAAGCTGACAATAGTGTGAAAATGGCAAGCAGAGTGCTGGGTTTTATCACCAGAAACTTTGAATACAAGTCCAAGGACATCATCGTTCCCTTGTACAAGGTATTAGTGAGGCCACACTTAGAATTTGCTGTTTAATTCTGGTCGCCACATCTCTGTAAGGATTTCGATAACATGAAAAGAGTCTAACGCAGAGCAACGAAAGTAGTACCTCAACTGAGAAACAAGTACGAACGTTGCCTAAAAGAGCTGGGTCTGATCTCTCCGAGAAACAAGTTTGAACGTCGCCTAAAAGAATTGGGTCGGTTCCCTCTCGAGCAAAGACGAATCGGGGGGCAACTAATAGAATCATTCAAGTACCTTCAATGGCTTCAACGACGTACCTACAACGGTACTCTTTGAAATGATCGCTTGCGGAACAACGGTCAAAAACTCCAGCATAAAGCTCGAAGGTTTTTTTTAAGTCAGCAGTTCTTTCCCTATTTCATAGTCAGCATTTGGAATAGACTCCCGACGTTGTTGGTGCGGAGTCGGTCAACGCGTTTAAAATCGTCTTGACATACATTGGAAGAAACATCTTCCACAGCTAAGAACTCCTCCACGAGTCGCAAGCACGTAACGGCCAATGCTTCCCAGGCCATCTTCTTCTTACTTCCTCTCCATCTATATTTTTAAGCTCCGCATATCAGCGGCTATCGATCATGCTTGCGTGCATTTATGATCATATCTTTGGCTGTGATTCTTCCCCTTATTTTTTCTTTCGTCTTCCATTTATTCTCATCTTGGTTCCCCGTCCTCTATATCCTACTAACATAATGGCACTAGCTCAAAGAGGGCCTGGGCGTAAGTTCTTCAGTCTCTTTGCGAATGGGCTTCTTGGTTCGTCTACTGCTGCCTATCTATTCTAATTCAATCTAATAATAAATCCGTTCCTGCGCAGGCTGCGCTTATTTTCTCTTTTTGCTCCAATTTTCTACAGCCGTGAACCCGAGGATGCCTTGGCTGCCTGATACCGAACGCAACGTTTCAGTGTACATACGACCATGGCTGTCGACGGTGTTGATGGCCCCTAGAGTGACGTGTTCAGGTGACGAGTTCCTCGTGGTTGTTGTGCCCAGCAGCCCCCGCAATTTGGAGCGTCGCAGGACCATCAGAAACACTTACGGACAATGGCTCAGAAGCATCAACACTAATGGCAGAACTCGGGAGTTGCTTCAGTCGAAGCCGATTGCTTCCCGTTCTGCTAGTGAGGAGGATGAATCCATGTATGTCGTATGGGAAAATGGTATCAAAGAGTCTAGGATGGTGGAGCGGTATTCACGAAGTCTTCGTGGTTTACCTGATCTCATTTTTGATGTAGTCTTGGATGATGGCAGTAATGTGCATCAGGAACGTGTTTCAAAATCAAGAACCATAAATAAAAACATGAGAACTGGACACAATGATGATCTTAGGCGCAAGGAACCTCTTCGTGGAAGCCGCGTTAAACCTCCTCGCCACCCCTTGTTCAACAAACTGGATCAGTCATTAAAATCGCAACTCTTCTTTTTGTTAGGAAAGAAAACTGCGAAAGAGAGCGTCAGCGCAGCTGTCATAGCAGAACAAGAAGCGTACGGTGACATCATTGTTGAAGATTTTTTGGATACTTACCAGAACTTGACGCTAAAGAGTTTATTTTTGCTGAAGCATGTCAGAGACAACTGTCCTCAAGCGAAATTCGTAGTCAAGGCAGATGACGACGTCTTTCTGCACGTGCCAAACCTACAGAATACCTTAAAGAATAAGAATCTTCCCGATCGACTTCTTTTAGGTTGTTTGTATTGCTCCTCTCCAGTCATAACTGATCCACTCAACAAATGGTTCTCGCCTCAGTATATGTTTCAAGGGGAAATATATCCTAATTATTTATCAGGTGCTGCGTACGTTTTGTCAGGCAGTGTGATCTCTCCCCTTTTGAAGATGGCAGAGCGTACTCCGGTCTTCCATCTTGAGGACGTATATATTACTGGGATATTAGCTAAACAGATCGGGGTAAGACCAATGGATAACATCGGGTTTTCTTTTCAGACTCGCGCGAATAACCCTTGCCTATACCAAAATCTTACAACTTGCCACCACATGGAACCCTTCCAGATGTACGAAATGTGGGATATGTTGAACATAGAACAATTTTTGCAACTATGCAGGCCTTTGCGGTCTAAGCAGATTCGTGAATACACGCCCTCCAAATGCGAGTGGGACAGTTGACCGAACCACAACCTCTGAAATGTCTTATGCTGGGCTGAGCCGTGCAATCATACGTTCAACAAGTTAGGACGGTGAGCAAGTACGACTATGTGTGATTGCCTACGGCAGCTCCGATGTTAACGTGCGCCGTTGATAATATTGAACCGACACTCTGTTCATAGGATTAATTGCTTACTCTTCCCTAATAATTTGTTCATCGAGAACAATTTTCGTTCCTTCTTGCTGTGTCTAGCTGTTTTTAGGTTTTTAATCATTAATACCTCATTAAAAAGTGGAAATTTTAATGTGTTGACCTTAAATGCGCTTTGAGTAAGGGAAGCCCGGGCTTTAGCTCATGTGTGGAAATGAGGCTCTGGGTCAATCGTTTTACAATGTTGACTGTGCAATTTTATGGGTGGCTGTATATAAATTGCCCATATTAGTTCTGAAAATAAAATCATGGTCACTGGGGGTTACTTTAAGCTTCCTTGAACTACATGACTGAAGCACCCAACATTAAGAGAAGGGACATGAAGTACGGTATGTCGTGGAAAGAGAGGTACCAGGCATTTGGGTGCTTCAAGCACGATCGACGCGTATGGCCTAAGTAAGTTTGGAAAGAAGAGGAAGAACAGAACTACTCGCTGAAGCCATTGATGGATGCCAATTCGCAAAACGCCTGGTAACAGCTGAGTAGCCCAGGCTGGAGTTCCCTCTGAACATTAGGCCTCCCACAGGATACAGGTGAAGACCATGATTACTTGTACCGCTAATAGTTTTCCATTTCATTTTGCAAGCTATACAGTTATATAATATAGGTAGGTATGCCATAGAGTAAGTTTCATATGGATTGACCAATTCCTGTGGTGTATGTGTCAGCAAAGTTGATTCTTCCTCCCCTCAGTGGACATGGAATGGACTATGGGATTAGCTTAGTAAGGTTCGCCCATCTTATGTTATGCAGAGCAGCGAACCCAAGGGGATCCCCTCTGTGGTCATAGGATGGGTATTGGCCATGGAGAGTTAGGTTAATGAGGTTCATCCAACCCATGTTGGGAGGGGAGCAGGATACCCAGGGGAATTGTATTAATTATCTTAGCTATTAGCTAGGCCTACAGGACGTCTCTTTTCGTACCCGCTTCGCTTCCATCAGATTTCAAAATCCTGCTGAGGATGCTTTGTTCTGTTCTTCCTCTTCTTTCCCGAATTGCTGTTTCCATGCTCGTTGACTCGTGCATGGGTTCTACATTTCTCTTGACTTTCTTTATGTCCCTTCTCTTTGGATCACAGTGTACCCTGCGGGTAGGGAAGCTTAAACTAGTAGAATACTACTACCACTACCCAGGGAGGATTGTGAGGCTAGGTTTGCCATCAGTTAGGCTTTGGAGACTTCTGTCTTTCATGCCGACGTTGCTTCTCTTCTCCTCCAGACTCCTTCTGATGATGCTTGTTTTATTCTTCCTCTTCTTTCCCAACCTGTTTTTTCCAAGCGCGCTGACCCGGTTTCCCCACTGGTCCATCGATATACTTTGTGCATTATTGTACATACCAGTCATTATTTAATGTATTGCTCTCATTAAGGTTCTTGAGTACTTAGTTACATTCTACTTATACAATTTCAAATTTTACCTCCAGCATCTAGTTCACAAATTGACGTTAAATTTACAGTTGACTAGACGCACTATGTGAGCGTAGCAGTACAACTTAACGGCATACGAGTAGATAGTTTCACGACACGTGCGCCTTTGGGCTACACTGATTCTTGATTATCTTCTTACTATCTCTATGAAACATATGAGCGTCTGACAGACTAAGTGGACTACCTAACCAGTTTGGAAGCTCGTACACCGTGACTGCCAAAGCGGACTATACAGCTCAGTATCCCGTCCACCACAGCACGGTATCTCAACAGAGCAAGTTGCTGAAACTCCCGTTTTATCTGCACATCAACTCCATGGGCGTGAAGCCCGGTGCCCACGTAACAACTTTCGTTGGCGCCATCAGACTGCAGAGCTGTGGCCGTGACTTGAGCCGGACGTCTATGAACATCGTGCTCTAATTCTGAAAATATTGAACTTTGTGGACATAAACTGCTCATAATTAGGAGCGACAGCTGATAGTTCTACATTAGCACATGCTGCGAGGTAAAAAATTGCAGTTGCCGCTGAGATTTTTAACAAATTTCGTAAAGATAAATTTTCCACAAGATGAAGCCATGCCGCGGCAAAGTGAACTAATTAATTGAATCTGCACTTAATTAGCTGCCAGCGCCAATGTAACTTGTTAAGTGGGCACCGGGCTCAAGAGTAGGCCTTGCACCACCGGATGGTATGTTCGAAACGGCCAAAATTCTCCTGATGGGACGGTGAATCAGTCCAGCTGTAAAGTTGAAAGAATTTCCCCGGCAGAAAACGAAGGTTCCTCAGCGCATTTGTTATGAACTTCCTCTGAGTGGGCAATGCCTACTATGGCAAAATATGGTCGAATGCTGTAATAACAGAAGGTGGAAGGTGAAATAAGGACAATTCGTAAAGTTTTTTTTTTCAGATACAATATATATATATATATATATGCATGCAGGGAGTGTCTGAAAGAATACCTATCTATAAAATTGAAGTGAAGTCGACATGGACTAATATAAAAGTTTGACGTTTCGGGAGTATCATCCCATTTTCAAAAACCTAATAAAACCTTCTAAGGATATATACCTAACAACAAAAATTTTTTTTATTTAAGAAGACCTAAAACGTGATGGTGTTAGCAGTGTGGGACCTAGAGGGCGAATGACCACGGTGCGCTATGGGGTCCTTATAT
>LQNS02278157.1:4032010-4045118 GCA_001587735.2 Parhyale hawaiensis
AAAGATCAGTATGAGTAACTGGTGAGAAGGAAGCAAAATGGGCACGAAAGACAGACAAGACGATCGTGATAACGACCCAACGGGTCACGGGTCGTCTAGTATTATACTAAAAGTCTGTGAACCTTGTGGCTTGTTTGACACAAAGGAACTTCAATAGAGGAGAAGGGAGCTTACTGTCCATTTACAGATTCGCCAGCGAGTGTTATACTAAAAGTCTGTGAACCTTATTAATTTACTTGCTTGTGTTTTGTTTGACACAGTTTCTTCGCTTTTAGACGGGAAGAAATTCGAGGGGATGAAGATAGGGTAACATATCTAGTACCCGTCCACCATGCTCGTAGCCGTCCATTTGGCACTGAAAGGCTTCTTGCGTGAAAACTAGCAGTGCTAGAAAGCCGTACATAGGATAAAACTGTAGGTTAAGTAGTGCCGCAACATCCCTGAAAATGACGGGCGAAAAAAATTAAACACAAAGAAATGGTGGTGGTTTTCACATTTTTTCACTGAAAATGTGAAAAAATGGGAAAACCACCACCATTTCTTTTTGCTTAATGTTTTTCGCCCGTCATTTTCAGGGATGGTGCGGCACTACTTTCCTGGTGTCCGATCTGCACGAAGAAAGCAGCACATGAGTAGAGACCAGCTGGAACATGGGGAAATTCCACACAGCCAGAGCACCGCTATTCAGGGATATTTCAGAGCCGTATCATCCTGATTTCCTCCTATCTAATAATACTAATGGAACCTATGAAAATTCTGCAGAACAAAAGCATTGTCCAGTACCCTCAGATCCGTGTCATGCATACGAAGGTGTTCATACACAGGATCAACACACATGGGAACAGCAAGTCGAGAAAGAACAGGGAGAACAGAAAAATCTAGTATCACTAAGAGTATGAAAACGTAAGGAGGTTAAGTGAGCACGAAAGACAGACGACTCGAAGGCTTTGCTGATGGCTAAGGTAAGCTACAACCATCTCCCCTCCTGGGGACGTTACTCCCCATAACATACATTTATAGGATGGGCAAATTTACACAACTTAGACTATGGTCTATGGCCCTTCCTATGTCCCTTGAGGAGGGAAGGGGTGGACCAGCAAGTCGAGAAATGGTGACGCAACGATGCGGCGTAATGATTCCACTACATGGGTGCGGTCCCGTCTATTTGGGCCATTGGGAAACGTAAAGGATACTGAGAGGCATGGCTGAACTACGTAACGTTAGCTACGTCGTAGTTCAGCCATGCTGTGAGGAGTGTGGGGCGGAGGGAATGGGGGGAGGGGCTGAGGAGTAGGACCAGTTAACTGAACCGAATGCGCTTGACACAGATTTGCTCTACCCCGAATATACAGGAAAATAAAAGCAGTATTATCATATTGCCAAATGTGAGGCATGAGGGTTGAGTAGCGACCTTGACGGGCCGAGAACACTAGCCTAGAAATGATAATTAATGGATCATCCCTAGGCTACTGTGGGTATGTGTATGCGGATTCGTTCACAGTTACGAAGAGGTTAACTCATGTTACCATTCATATAATTCTATCACATAGAAACATTTTAGTCTCCAAAATAAAGGCGAACTAATAGAGGAAGAAACAAATGACATGAAAATTACCATAGTAACTGGGAACTCGTGCTGGTAGGTGTTCCCACACAGGATCAACCAACACGCATGGCAACAGCAAGTCGGGAAATGGTGAACCTTAACTCACCTACCTAACCTTGTGACGCATCCTTTGCTCCTGAGAACCCTCATACCAGAGGACCAGAGGACCAGAGGACCAGAGTCCACTCACTGGTGGACACGAACAGAGAGTCCCCCCCCCCCCACACACACACGGTGGACAGAGTCGTCTTACTTACTGCAGCCCCGCTTAGCCGTCCTCCTCAAGCTGGTGCGTGCAACGATTCCTAACGCATTTACGCTAGTGAACCTCTACCCGAAAGTTTGAAGCCCGCAGAATTCTCTCCTTCAGTAGAACTTCTAAAAGGTGGACAGGCCTGTTGTTTCAGTTAAAGGAGGAGTCCGTTCAAAGATGACCAATTTTATCGCGTGCTTGACTCACCTAAAATCGTAAAACAATTCCTTCAATTAACAGCATATCAAATTGAGAATGTGTACAGCCGGTATCTTGTGTACGTGGCCTCAAAGAGTTCCCGACATATAAATCAATTACCTTGAAGAAATGATGAAAAGCTGGTGATGCTTTATATATGAATCTATGAATCGACAATACACTCAATTCAATCTAACTTTGTAATTAAATTCAAGAAAATGCAGTCAAAAGTCAACCGCTGGGCTAAATTACACAAGGGACAAAGCACAAATGCGTCAGCTGCAACAAATAAAGCAGGGTGCCCAGTTAGGTACGACTTTGGTCGATGCTAGCAGCTTGGAGCAAATTCAACAATTTTTTTAATGGCCCAAAAGTCTTTGAAAATGTCAACCGATACATTTTTTACTCCATTGAAACTGCCAAAGGTGAACTTTGAAGTATCGCTTCTAATACTGATCATTTTAATTTCACAACAATTTATCTTTCAAATTTTGAGCACGATGTTCATGGACGTGATGCTGCAGCCGCGGGCATGACTTCGTAATCGAATCAGTTGAGTTGGCTCCAGACTGCTAAAGCAGACGAAAGTTGTAGACGGGCACGCGGCTCAACTCGGTCTCTGTTTTTGTTTTCTAATTTTAAGAAAGTTCAGCAAACGGCCAATAGCGGAGCCCAACTCACACAAGGGGCAGGTCAACCGAGCATGGGCTCCACGCTGTACTGGCGCTGCAGCTGCCCCACGAAGGTGGTGAGGAGCGGGGCGTCTCCTGCGGGCATGGGCGGTGGTTTCTTGCGCTGGTTTGTGCCAGCCTTGTATCGTGTCTGGATCTGCTGCACCATGGCGTCGCAGGTGTTGTCTGGGGCTGCAGAGGCCACCACCTGCACACAGTCAGGGAGTTAAAGTAACAATCGAAGCTCAAGTTTCCATATTGTCGACGAAGGCGGCCTAGAAAGAGGGAGGAACAAAGTACATGAATTATGGTAAAAAAAAAAGTTATTCCGATGCTAAAGGACTTCGTGCAGTAAGTGCGTTAAATATACAGAGCGACACACACAAGGAAGTAATCGTTATTTGTGAGATGACCTCGTCCCCATTGCAAGGCATATATGTACTAACGGTTTCCTGTGACTGTTGAGACAATAAGTTAGTCACACACTTCAGTTAGTACAAGAAAATGCGTAAACAATTGGAAGAAAAAAGAAATTAGGCTTCTGTCTCGGTAGAATATGCACATGGTACAGGCCACACGCGACACTTCAGGCACTATGACACGGGTGAACATTGCCCGGTTGCACTATCGTCTCTCACAACGATTTTGCGTTCACGTAAGCTTTCCTGCGCGCGCCACCTCTAAAATAAACACTACCAAGGCAAACCTAACCTAGCCAAACCTAACCTAGCCAAACCTAACCTAGCCAAACCTAACCTAGCCAAACCTAACCTACCCCTACCTAACCTACCCCTACCTAACCTACCCCTACCTAACCTACCCCTACCTAACCTACCCCTACCTAACCTACCCCTACCTAACCTACCCCTACCTAACCTTACCTAACCCAACCTAACCCTCTCTAACCTTACCTAACCTTATCTAACCTTATCTAACGTTACCTAACCTAACCCAACTTAATCATCGAGCAGCGCGGCGCACCAACATGAACGCCGCTCACGCGCACACGATCTGCGTACACAAACCGTCGTGAGAGACGATAGTGCCGCCCGGTTAGTTAAGGCTCTGCACGGAGGGAGACGCATTTTGCTCACTGTCAGAATTTCCCCCTGCGGTGCGGCTAACGTAAGGCAGCTCTTGTTTTATAGTTCAAGTAACTGTGGCACTTGAAGACTTGCAGATTTCGTTCACTGCATAATCGTATTTTAAATCAAAAGTACACATTTAGATCTGTCGGCCCGACGTGTCAAAGAAATCTCTCACTTCCGAATAAAAACACCTCATTGTTTGGTGGGCATTTTCCTGGAGCTATATGCGCGGTTGGACGAATTTTGCCAGCCCGTGCAAAAAAAGACTTCACATTCGAGTACAGACATTTTTCGCGTAGAAATAGTTACAACTTTCTATTGTAGGTTAGTTTTTTTTTTTTGCAAGAAGAAAATAGATGCGGAGTTCCCAGGCAAACTACTGCAATGTAGTTTAACCAGCTGTATTTTTTCAACTATCATTATTTTGTATTTTACTCGCTACTCAACGCTTTGGGTCGCATTTTATTACCAGCAGGATAACAATACTTGAATGCAGCTTCACTTAAACGAAAAAATGTGTCCGTTTGCAACGGCATCGAGTTGCCAGAGCCTATTTTTTTAAACAATTTTAGCAAGCACGTATTATCATTTGTCATCGCCACCTGTGATTTGCTCGAATTAAATACTCTGCGCATAATAGAAGATGATGTGTTACGACAGAACTACCTTCTACCCTTGGAAAGATTCTAATGCAAAGATCTCATAACTCAACAGCTTCAGAACGGCAACTTCCTTAAATACAGGAGTGGGAGCCCGCAACGGCAAGTCTCGGATGTCTACTGTACAGAAAATAAAAAAAAAAGCATCAGCGTTAGCAAGACGTGCATGAGCTGCTTGTGAAAGCAGTTACCATTCACAGACCTAAGGATGTATGGATGACAATGCAGTGCAATGCTGATGTTGACTGCCGGTCGTAAGGACACTAACGTCGGGTTATAGGCGGACAAACAGCTTTTTTTTTTAATTGAATTTGATTAGCAATTACGCGAAGTCTCAAGCGTGAGCATGAGGTATAGGGTAAGGGCAGATAAGTATTCATAGGCTGGTAAGAGAAGTTCATAACGAGCTAAATCATTTATAGTTCATGTTTAATTAGCCTATGTTGCTATAAAAATATTACTGGATGTCAGTGTACGTTCAACAAAGAATCAGCCGTAGCCTCGTCGCTGTAGGCTTCAAGTGAGCTCGTTGTCTGCAATTTTTTATTTCGCCAAGAGCCCTTCGCTTAGTAAAGTCACTGAATGAAAGAGGGGCGTCAAACGGACCAGGAAAACAAATATTATAGGAGGGGAAGAGAGGAATCAAACGGGCCAGGAAATCAAACATTATAGGAGGGGAGGAGAGGAATCAAACGGACCAGGAAAACAAATATTATAAGAGGGGAAGAGAGGAATCAAACGGACCAGGAAAACAAATATTATAGGAGGGGAAGAGAGGAATCAAACGGACCAGGAAAACAAATATTATAGGAGGGGAAGAGAGGAATCAAACGGGCCAGGAAATCAAACATTATAGGAGGGGAGGAGAGGAATCAAACGGGCCAGGAAAACAAATATTATAGGAGGGGAAGAGAGGAATCAAACGGACCAGGAAAACAAATATTATAGGAGGGGAAGCGAGGAATCAAACGGGCAAGGAAAACGAAATATAATAAGAAAGGAAAAGGAGCGGCGAAATGGTCGGGGAAAAATGTAACTGTGATCAGTGGCTAAAAAACGCCAGGGTTACTAGTAGCAACATTTCCTGGAAACAAATGAAACAGGGACTGCGTTACTGTGAAAAATAGGAGGAATAATAGAAAAGTGAGATGTTGCCAAATAAAAAGTTTTGCGTAAAGTGGGAACTGATTAAGGTAAGATGGCAAAAAGTGAGAATTTTTTCGAACTTGAATTGCTAACAGTATCCCTCTGGTATATACTTCATTGATTATGCAGCTGTTATTTATGTGGAATTTCCCGGATGCAGAACGTCGCTCCTATACTCGTACACTGTCAACGAGCTATCGTGGAAAGTCGTCCTTAGACTGATGTTCGCAACAGCACAATTCAGATGAGAAATATGAGTGCCCCAATGTCTCCTCATCGAACTCTTCGCGGTTTTTTTTTTCCTTCAGGTCGACTGAAGTCTGAAGATTTCGTCACAGATCCAAAAAACGTAACATGGACAGCATTGATCCTATCAAGAACGACCGACCCAAATATGGTACAATAAATTACGCCAGGAGCACACGAGTGTCAGCAAAGTAACAGCATGTCTAAAGTAAAGAAATGTTCCGTATTTTTCCAATCGTCATCTTCTTAACTTCTTTCCCCATCCAACAGTACTATAAAGTCGCCATACATTAAGCGTATACTTATATTCTCCATAAGTGAGGTGCGCGGTTTCCCCAATTCGGACCCTGCCTACGCTACTCCAGATCTTTCTACGATGGCCAAGGGAACGAAAGTGCTCACCTTACAAACCCTCAACCCTCTGAACCGACTTCTCTCTATCAAATTGTAATCCATGAGCTGCAGGCTGAGCGCTAAGTCCTGCCCTGAATGCTATGTACTAGGTTTATTCACTCTACTGCTGTTGTCGGCTATAACTACTGTAGCACACGTACAGTACTGTATGAAGCAGTCTTCTTTTCTTCGACAGCTTAGAGCTAAACGCCTCAGAAAATCTGCTGCGTGCTTATGGTCACTACAGCATCCAATTTTGAAGCTCATGTGCATAAAGATGCGACACTTCATTTCTCCAACCTCCCTAAGAAGGCTTGTGTTTTATAGCTAAACCACTCTGAAAACGCATACCTCCTCCAAGCAAGGCAGCGGTAACGAAAAATTGAAATTGGTTCTGAAACCATGATTTCCTTGTATCGACACCAAAATCTAATCATTCATGTCTTTTGATAGTATATAGATTAACAGCTTCCATAGTTTTTTGTAAGATCAATTTATAACTTTTTGAGTTATGCTCCTAACAAACATTATGACAAACATAAGTCAAAGACACAAACGGACCAACCGATCATCGCAAAAATTTAATAATTTATGCCTTTTAACATTACCAACAATTTCAGTAAATTTCTTAAAGATTGATTCATAACTTTTTGAGTTATTGTGCTAACAAACATATAATCAAATACAGCACAAACTCACGAAAAACCAGATCATCGCAAAAATTTGGTCATTCATTCTTCGTTATATGCCTAACCGCTCATGAAAATTTCATGAAATTCCGTTCATGACATTTTGAGTTATGATACTAAGAAAAAAATAGGCAAACAAACTAACAGATCAACGGATTTTCACCAAAAGTTATTCATCTGTTACAGTTAACGTTCCCGACATTCCCTGTAAATTTGGCGAAGATCTGGTCATAACTTTTTAAGTTATCTTTGTGACAAACAAACGGACAGACAGACAAACACGACAAAAACATAACCTTCTTGGAGGAGGTAATTATAACTATAAAAGTAAGCCATTATGACGGCCCATACAAGACATAGAACACGTTAACATGATTTTGTGTTACGTAGTAGCAAGAAGACCTTATAGCTGTACCAGGAAAATGGGCGACTTCGCATAATTTGATACACGTGTTCGATTGTCATTATTATTTTATTTTTTTTTTTTGCAAAACACTGGTTTATTACCAGCCAATGAGATTTTGTTGTTTGCCGAGCTTGGATGTCATCAAGATGACTCAAAATGTTATACACGAACCTTTACGAAATTTGAGGGACGGTTGGGCATGTTACGAGGAGCGGATGATTAACTTTTGGTGAAGATCCGTTCAAGCCATTACTTGTTTGCTTGCTCATCAGCATATTTTTTTCCTGGAACCATAACTCAGAAAGTTATGGGGTGATTTTATGAAATTTACATGAATTGTTAGGCTTTCGTATGTAACGAAGAGCAAATGACCAGATTTTGTGATGATCTGCTAGTCTGTTTATTTGTTTGTCTCTATTTTTTCTATAAAGTGTGTCAGCAATATAACTCAAAAAGTTTTGAACTTATTTTTAGGAAATTTATACGAATCTAATCTAATACTAAGAATGACCGTTGTGTGTTTATAATAAATATATACATTTATATGTTCGGTGTCACGCTCCTAACGAAATAGATAGGCGGAATTTAGCCCAGGTTGGAGGCTCTGGTTGTCCTCTCAAGCTCCACTGAAAGTGATATAGGCAGAAAATAAGCCGGGTTACAGAAGAGGGCAAACGTATCTTAAGCAGGGACAGTTGAAATTCCAACAATGAGGGCATCGCAGGCTTAGTCTGATTTGTACGAGTATTAGCTTCTCCATAGATCGAATCTACGGCAAAGTATAGGGCGACCTTATGTCTGAATGCACTTCTTGCATTGCTGAAGTTGAAATCGTAGCACTGAAGATATCTGAAGCTTCCGTTGGCACTCTCATGCTTCTCGATTCGTAGTTTCTTCCCACAGATGATTTCGTTGCATGAGCTATTCTTCCCGCTTTGATGCAATTGTCAACGAAACCGACGAAACATAAGTTTTCACGGGCAATAGACAATTATTTCTTCTAGCATACTGTTTTCCTCTGACGAAGCAGTTTTCTCCTCATAGGTCAAAATTTGAGCACCTCAAACGAAACAGACATGGCTGAACTACGTTAAAAGCCTTCACAGCAAGTTAGCGGTGCCTGAGTAAGATTGAGCTATAACGGGACCGCTGAATTAATCAAGTACATGAACTAAGTACAGAGAGCGTCGTAGTTCAGCCATGGTTAACGTAGTTCAGCCATGGAAACAGACATTTGGGGTGGAAAGGCGGTATCAACGGTATCCTTGCTACGGAGCGAATACATTGTATATAAGCTGCCATTTTGTTTAAGTTTGTTGAAGTGTTTTACTCAAGATGTTACTTCTGCCTGTCTATATAGAAGACCTGAGGATGACCGTACGACAAAGGATCAATGAAGAAAAAAAGAAAATTAAGAAGCAAATAAGAGAAGAGGAGATTCCGCACCGGCCTAGAGGCATTAGGCAAACGTATAGGTTATTGCGTGAATTTTTCACGCACGGGTCCACTAGTTGTTAATAATATTAAAAGACATGAATGACCAAATTTGAGCGACTATAAAAAGGAAATCCTACTCTTAGGACCAATTTGAATTTTTTTATCACATTGCCTACCTTGGTTCTTTGTTGAGAACGTGAAGCGTATGTGAAGGGAGAGCGGAGAGCTTGTGCTTCATGTACGAAACATTCAGATCTCTCGCCCAACCATATGGCACAGGTGCGTACACCAGACACTGCAGGCGGGACACATACAGAGCAGCCAAGTAAGAGAAATAAAACCAGCAAGAAGAGCGGTGCGACAGTCCGAGTTAGAAAAACTGGCATTTATACGGGGATTTTTGGGTTGGTTGTGACCAGAACCTATTCTGCGCTTTCCTGACCTCTCTTAGTTTTTGGAGGTACTTCGTCTAACCTAACATCTCTTACCTAGCCCTAACCCACCTCTTCTAATCCTAATCTACCTCGTCTAACCCTAACTTACCGCGTCTAACCCTAACTTGCCATGTCTAACCCTAATTTGCCATGTCTAACTCTAACTTATCATGTCTAACTCTAACTTACCATGTCTAACCCTAACTTAACTCATCTAACCCTAACTTACCTCGTCTAGACCCTAATGCACCTCGTCTAGACCCTAATGCACCTCGTCTAGACCCTAATGCATCTCGTCTCGACCCTAATGCACCTCGTCTCGACCCTAATGCACCTCGTCTAGATCCTAATGCATCTCGTCTAGACCCTATGCATCTCGTCTAGACCCTAATACACCTCGTCTAGACCCTAATGAACCTCGTCTCGACCCTAATGCACCTCGTCTAGACCCTAATGCATCTCGTCTAGACCCTAATGCACCTCGTCTAAGCCAAACGTACCATGTCTAACCCTAACGTACCTCCTAGTAGTAGGGGTAAAAGCTTTACTAGCGCAACAGGGACACAATGTCTATATCGCGTCGAATTATTCCTGTGGTTTAACACAGGCTCGTGCGCTACTAGGAGGCGAAGTACGTCACAATTTAAAGTGTCATTGATTTTTGTTTCGGCTTTTCTGTCGGGAGGTCTCAGAGTGGTCAGTGCGCTACTGACAAGAAAAAGGCGCATATTATGCATCTCCAACCCAACAGATGAACGCTTTCCCTCAGCTACGCCGCACAGGAGAAAGAAACGAAGAACGAAAAGAGAAGAATACAGAAAAAATGCCCGTGCAGACGGTCCCTTCCGTGGCCCTCCGCACGGGAGAGAGTTGAAGTCTAGCGGAGTAGGTGGGCCACCTCGGTCAGCGGCTCACCTCTCGAAACAGAAAGGGAAGTATTGAGAGCCTACCAAACTTAACAAACTAACCTCGTCAGCAGGAACTGCGGCAAGCGTGCAACATCTCCTGCGGAAAAGTTACTTGGGTTGGCCCCTGAGGTTGAAAGGCCCATATATTTCTGTAAGCGAAAGGCCCCGTCAGAATATACACGTGAGGGCACCCCAACGTACCTCGTCAAACCGTAATGTACATCGTTTAACCTTAATATACCTCGTCTAACTTTAATGTACCTCGTCCAACCTTAATATACCTCGTCTAACCTTAATTAATGTTCCTCGTCTAACCTTAATGTACGTCGTCTAATCATAAAGTACTTCGTCTAACCTTAATGTACGTCGTTTAACCATAACTTACTTAGTCTAACCTTAATGTACCTCGTCTATCCTTAATGCACCTCGTCTAACCTTAACGTACGTCGTCTAACCATAAAATACCTCGTCTAGCCTTAATGTACCTCGCCTAACCTTAATGTACGTCGTCTAACCTTAATGTACGTCGTCTAACCATAACGTACCTCGTCTAACCTTACCGTACGTCGTCTAACCTTAACGTACGTCGTCTAACCTTAACGTACGTCGTCTAACCTTTATGTACATCGTCTTACCTTAATGTACATCGTCTTACCTTTATGTACGTCGTCTAGCCTAAATGTACGTCGTTTAACCATAACGTACCTCGTCTAACCTTAACGTACGTCGTCTATCCATAACGCACCTCGTCTATCCATAACGTACGTCGTCTAACCTTAATGTACATCGTCTTACCTTAATGTACATCGTCTTACCTTAATGTACGTCGTCTAACCTTCATGTACGTCGTCTAATCATAACGTACCTCGTCTAACTAAAGTAAAAAGCGCCACCGGTGCAACCTACGTCACGCGACACACGTAGCATGTGCACCGTCGGATCTCGATGCAACCGCAGGAAAAGGGGAGTTAGAGGAAAATGGGATTCTCAAAGGCTCGTATTGTATAGCGGGCACTAATTCGGTGATGTATTGGCTAAAGCATAGCAATTTCTGCCTCCAGATTTAACAATTTCTGCCTTCATTCCCATCAAAGTTTTGCCAAGTTCTACACAAAGAACGGACAAAATCTGTGTCGCGATAAGCGACCAAGAGCTGCACAGCATACGCTATCAGAATGTATAGGAAGTCCAAGCGATAAGACGCTGCAGGGCCTGGCCGTATCATCTGCAGCGGGACAAGCGAAAAGATCGGGGGAGAAGGAAACAAATGTCGGCTTCCCACACCCTGTGGCGACCCGATGTAATGGGAACCCCAGGATGGGGCGTGACTAGGAGTCAGTTATTGCAGTAATGCTGAATGAAGAGGCATTAGAGCAGGGGTGGGTAGACTACGGTCAGCGGGCCACATTCGTCCCTTTAGTGGGCCGCATTCAGCCCTTTAGTGGGCCGCATTCATCCCTTTAGTGGGCCGCATTCAGCCCTTTAGTGGGCCGCATTCAGCCCTTTAGTGGGCCGCATTCGGCCCTTTAGTGGGCCGCATTCGGCCCTTTAGTGGGCCGCATTCGGCCCTTTAGTGGGCCGCATTCGGCCCTTTAGTGGGCCGCATTCGGCCCTTTAGTGGGCCGCATTCAGCCTTTTAGTGGGCCGCATTCGGCCCTTTAGTGGGCCGCATTCAGCCCTTTAGTGGTCCGCATTCAGCCCTTTAGTGGGCCGCATTCGGCCCTTTAGTGGGCCGCATTCCGCCCATTAGTGGGCCGCATTCAGCCCTTTAGTGGGCCGCATTCGGCCCTTTAGTGGGCTGCATTCGGTCCTTTAGTGGGCCGCATTCGGCCCTTTAGTGGGCCGCATTCGGCCCTTTAGTGAGCCGCATTCGGCCCTTTAGTGAGCCGCATTTGGTCCTTTAGTGGGCCGCATTCAGCCCTTTAGTGGGCCGCATTCAGCCCTTTAGTGGGCCGCATTCAGCCTTTTAGTGGGCCGCATTCGGCCCTTTAGTGGGCCGCGTTCGGCCCTTTAGTGGGCAGCATTCGGCCCTTTAGTGGGCCGCATTCGGCCCTTTAGTGGGCCGCATTCAGCCCTTTAGTGGGCCGCATTCAGCCCTTTAGTGAGCCGCATTCGGCCCTTTAGTGAGCCGCATTCGGCCCTTTAGTGAGCCGCATTCGGCCCTTTAGTGAGCCGCATTCGGCCCTTTAGTTATTTTAATCCGGCCCGCCAAAGATTTCTGATCTTTATTCCATTGGCCCAGTTTAAGCGCTCACAAGAATTATTCAAAAATTGAATACATGCAACTAGAGTAAAATGGGGTACAAACTGATAACCCATATTAGGTGTAAAAAATGGGCGCCCTCTCTTGCAGTAAAAAATCCTAGTTCATTTTTTATCCCTACTGTGGGTTATCCATTTTCTAACCCACTGTACGATTAAATGTATTTTCTTATTTCTGTGTAGAAGTGCATGTGAGAATAACCGTAGTATTCTTTTCCTGTTTATGTTTGTTATTGTGCATCGAGTGCTGGCGTGGTCTGTCTGTCAATTAAAAAAAAATATCCCTGCGGCCCCCACCCCCTAGAGTAAAAAAAGTTCGCGTACCCATGCATTACTGGGTGGAGCAGCTACCAATTTTGGGAACGTAACTCCAGTACGAGCACGATTTAAGTGCTAATCACTAGCATTCCGTCCCTGAGTGATACACAAAGCTTAGTTTTCAAAATTTCCGGCAGTTTTTTTTTTTAATTTCCATTGGAATCTCCTCAACAGCTTTCCAAAACATCCTTTGCGCTAGAACTTAGAGTAGCAGAATCATTGGGTCTGGCCGACTCCTGCCTGCCCTGAAATTTTACAAAGCTTGACTAAAGCCGGGGCTACACTATGCAAGTTTTATTGCGTGCAACTGAATGCAATTTGATTGCATGTGCAACATTTATTGCACAGCAGACTACACTGTCCTAGCCTCGCGCGGCTGCAACTTGCAAGTCAG
>LQNS02278157.1:4096679-4107068 GCA_001587735.2 Parhyale hawaiensis
TTTGTGACCGCATTTTGACGTGATTCTGATAGCAATCAACCGTGATCAGTGGTGAGAATTGATCGCAGCGTGATTTCTTCCGCAGGCTAATCATGCGTGATCAAAGAGTGATTCCAGCCGTTGGACAAGTAAAAATTAAAAATTTGAAATGCAAGGTCGCGATGTTTTCTTATAATTAGGGATAAATTGCATGATGTTATGATGATTGCTTGTAATATTGAGTTCCAAAATTATAGTTTCCTTAGTTTTATGCCTGTGCATGTTCAAAATTCTTTAAATACTGCTAGATCAGTTATGCATTGGCTTCAAAATAAATAAAGGCTCATAATAAATCCATTCCCTACCATTTTCCTTAAAAATACCCTAAAAATATATTTTTCGAAAATTGACATTTCGTATCTGGTTTGTTTACAAAATCGTTGGCCGTTCTTGTGCTTTTCAGTGATCATGATGATCATGATTACGGTGATTCTGATCGCAAGCGTGGCCACAAAAAGACGCCTTAGATTTCGTTTGTGACTGCTTCGTTTGATATGACTTTAATAAAAAGCAAGTCATTTCGCGCTTGGCGATCGTTTTTTCTCAGTGGTTATAGACTATATCGACCATATTGGGATTCCACGATATTAATCTGTTAACCGACGGCTACGAAGAAGCCTGACTTTGCCTGGCGGACGAGTTTATTGCCAAAGATCTCTTAAAAGAAATTTAAAGCCCGCTGCAGACGATAGTCCAGTTTGCCTTATTGTCTGTAAGGGGTCAATTACCACGAGGCTAGTTTACTCGCTGCTAGCTGGCTAGTTGACATACTGGCGAGTAAGCGAGTGAGATAGTGATGATTACACGTACTCTCTTTGGAGCCAACTATAGGACAGTGAGTGTAATTGGAATTGCATCGTTCCGTTAGCCCAATACCTACCTCATTATAGAACATTTATAATTTAAAATTGCAGTGTTTGTACATATCGTCGTAATGACTATGTTGATGTCGATCCGATACCAAAAATCGCTTCACAACATGCCAAAATGAGTCAATTTACTAGGTTAGGTATCGGAAGTGCCCAGCTATGGTAATTGGTCTACCTACATCTGTTTACCTTAAGAGTGAAATTTTACCTAAGGTCCAAAATAGAATTTCTACATTTCAAGGTGTTAAATGGTAAAACGACCGATTTAAACACATTTAACACGAATACCATTTTGCTCGCAAATGCCTAGTTTTCGGAATATTTGACTTTGAAGTTCCTATGGGAGAAAATACCCGGCGACTTCACAGGAACGCAAACTGACTAAAACCGACCTAACCTAACGTAGCTTAGGTTAGAGTAGGTTAGCTTAGGTTAGAGTAGGTTAGCTTAGGTTAGGGTAGGTTAGGTTAGCTTAGCTTAGGTTAGGTTAGGTTAGCTTAGGTTAGGGTAGGTTACCTTAGGTTAGGGTAGGTTAGCTTAGGTTAGAGTAGGTTAGCTTAGGTTAGAGTAGGTTAGCTTAGGTTAGAGTAGGTTAGCTTAGGTTAGACTAGGTTAGCTTAGGTTAGAGTAGGTTAGCTTAGGTTAGAGTAGGTTAGCTTAGGTTAGAGTAGGTTAGCTTAGGTTAGGGTAGGTTAGGTTAGGGTAGGTTAGCATAGGTTAGGGTAGGTTAGATTAGGTTAGGGTAGGTTAGATTAGGTTAGGGTTGGTTAGATTAGGTTAGGGTTGGTTAGATTAGGTTGGGGTAGGTTAGATTAGGTTGGGGTAGGTCGGGGTAGGTTAGGGTAAGTTATGTTAGGTCAGTTTACGATCCTGTGGAGTCGCCGGGTATTTTCTATCACAGGAAAATAATGGGAACTTCAAAGTCAAATATCTCGAAAACTAATCATTTGCGAGAAAAATGGTATGTAAAATATATTTAAATGGGTGCTTCTACCTATATAACACCTTAACATGTCGAAATTGTGTTTTGGACCAGAAGTAAAAATTTACCCTTTAGAACCCACTTATTTTTTAAAAATTTTTCATGATGTAAATCGATAAAATGAGGCGTTTGAATATTTTTTAAGAATTACATTTAGGGGGCAGATGCTTAAGGGGGTTAATTTCTCTATAAACGAGGCTAATTTACTAGCAACTATGATTACACTGGGCAAGTTCACAAGCTAAAAGCCAACTCGCCAGCGTGTAGCGAGTAAAAGTTGAACATGTCCAACTTTACTCGCAGCTTTTTTACAAGCTGCTCCTTCACTGGCAAACATAATGACACAGGCGAGTTTATTAGCAGCTTGTAAACTAAACTTGCCAGCTTGTAGCATGTAACTAGCCTCGTGTGATTGACCCTTAAGAGATAGCATAAAACATTCAGTTGCCGAGTACAATGCTCGTTTGCTACAAACCGGCGTGTAAACAACAAATAAAATTTATCAAACTAATGTTTACAATTTCCTCTCGATGCAACTTCTAAAAACTTTACCCTAGGACACTGCCGCTGCAAAAACGTTTCCCCCGCTAGGTACCTACGTGTGTATTAAACTTTAGTGCCAAACTTGACGATCGCACAATTTTGTTTGGTCGAAATCGGCATAAATGTCGCTCGTCTGCGCACGGATTTACGTATGTAGGCTAGTAGTGAATAGATAACACGGTAAATTGAATGGCAAGTTGCTTTGAATTGATTATAAGCAGCAAAACAGATTGAACTAGAACCATCCTGCTGAATGCACCCTTTGGGCAACTTTTTCACCGAGTCTAGTAGAGTATGTGTTGGCGAAATACGACTCTCGGCAATTTTTACTTGTCTGCATTGGGCTTTAGTGATAGAGTATCAGCGTCGGTCTCAACGAGCGCCGTAAGCTCATAAGCGTTTGCTGTAGAGTCCAACGTCATTTAAGAAAATTAGTCTGATAAATGCACGTAGTCCTCGATACACGACGTGTATCGTGTATGTTGCAAATGTAAATAGCATTTGTAAAATAAATATTTAGCCATTTGCTAAGTTTATTATACAATTTGCATAGTTACAAGTTTTTTACTGTTTCCTCAGATTATGCAACAAGTTTATAAAAACGTCATAAAGAGGAAATAAATACAAGTGAACAGGAATATTCTTATTAAACGCCCAAAACCAAGAAATTATAATCAAAACAATTGAATAAGCATTGAAACAAGTGTTCAGTAGTGGTAAACATAAGTTAATTTTGAACATGGCAACCTCAATTTTTCATGATTTTTATAAGGCGATTATCAAGAGACTTTTTCAGTTTTGATATTTCAGATGGTAGAATATAATCTACAGTTGTTTTTACTGCATTCCACAGGCTTACTTTGCTCGAAAACTGCCGACCACCTTCAAAGACCTTCATTTTGATCATTGCCCAGAGGTTCTCAATGGTATTTAAATCGGGGCTATTCGCTTGAGATGTCATAATTCTTTTTGATTTAAATTCTCTATCTGCTAGCCAGTTAGCAGTGTACGTACCTACCGTGCTCGGTGTGAGGGAGCGTTATCGTGCTGAAATACCAATTTGGATCTGCGTGTGATAGTCTACTCATCAAGCCATGTTATCAAGTTGGCTTCAAGAAACTGGCAGTACCTTTCTGCATTCAGTTTAATTCCTTCTGCCACTTCAAATGGACCAATAAGGGTGTCACCTACTATCCCGGCCACCTCCACCACCTTGTTGAAGTTTAAGCAGTGTCAGTTGAGGTCGATCATGGAGGATCCTTCCAGGCGCTCGTCCATCTGGACCATCACGAGTGGCTCTGCATTCGTCAGTATATGTGACTTTAGAGAAATCAGTTTTCATGTTCTCTTCACCCCATCTGACCCTATTTTCTTTGAGTTTTTGTTAGAAGTGGTCTTTTAATTGCCTTTTTCACTTTCCCTAGCTTCTGCAGAACCTCACATCTTGTCTTTCTGCTTAGTATTGGGGCTCCAACGTCTTCAAATATCGCCTTACTTATAGAAAGTTGTTATCTAGTAATAGAAACCTTCAAATGTCGCATATCCCGAGCAGTCAATTTCCTCGTAGAGGCTCTATCCAAAGTTTTCCGGTTGACCTTGCCTTCAATTGCATAAGCCTTAATTGTTCGGTGATCACGCTGTAATTCCTTGGAAACTTCGAGTGTTGTCTTACCAAAGGCCAATAACTAGGTCACTGTGATCTTTTCTTCACTGGTTAGACCGCTTCTCTTGCCCATTTTGACTAGAGAGTGATGTTGCATAATCTGGCGTAACAGCAGAACCCCGTGCGATAAGCAAATGTTGCCAAAACGTGGGAAATTGTTCTGTTTTATTTTCCTCTAATTGTTTTCATAGTTATAACATACCTGCGCATTAACTTACTATTAGCATTTTAAATGTTTGACACTTATCTTGAAAAATAAGTAAAAAAAATTCTGTTTGCATAATCATAGGTAACGCACTGTATAAGGCTTTTTTTGTGGCCACGCTCGTGATCAGAAACACAGTGATCAGAATCACCGTGATCGCTATCATCGTGATCACTGAAAAGCACATGAACGGTCGATGATTTTGTAAACAGACCAGAGACGCTAAGTCTATTTTCAAAAAAAATAGATTTCTATTGCATTTTTACGGAAATTGGTGGGGAATCGAACTTTCATTTATTTTGAAATCAAGGCTTGTGTGTACCTGCAGTATTTAAAGAATTTTGAACATACACAGGCAAAAAAAAAAATCTAACGAAACTACAATTCTGAAAGTCAATATTATAAACAATCATAATAGCAATTTTAAATTTATCCCTAAATATAAGAAAACGTCACGAATTTGCATTTCAACTTTTGAATTTTTACTTGTCCTACGGCTGGAATCACTCTTTGATCACGCATGATTAGCTCGCAGAGGAAATCACGCTGCGATCAATGTTCACCACGCCAACGTCTCTGACTTGTACTGGCATTATCCAAGGATGATGAGTTTTACAAGGTTAACGCACGCGGAGGAGCCAAGCTGCAGTGCACCATGGGAAATGGGCTTGTGACATGATAAAAATCTAGTATGTTAATCAGTAGCTATTTTACTTTGTCTCTTCATCATTTAAGTCGGATCTCCAGAGATCTTACATGTTCTACAATCTTCATAGTTGCGCAAAAATATGTACCTATCAGAGCATCTACGAACTTTTTCGTAGCTTTCTGAAGGATAAAATTTTATTATTATTTAGTTGTTTTTTCCGTAACAGGAACGCGCCCTGTCCGACAGTGTCCGTAAGGGCGCTAATACCTTCAAGGGTGATGCGCCGCATCGGAACGAAGTAGGTGTTCGTAAAATGTGAACCTATGCTGTAGCGTAGCGCATTCGTCGTTAACAGGTCCTTCTCTCCTAATCGTACAAAAATACAGCATCGTTTAAAAAAATTATGGATTTAACATTCGGCAGGCAGCATCGTTCTGTAAGACGGTTTGGGTGTGGGGAATACACACAGGTAGTTTTCTTTTTGCAAGTTAACTCTAGTCGGACGCGACCCTACTGTTATACTGCTGTAACGCGCGCAGCGTATAGCTGGTAGCTGATGTTCTTATCACCCGGGTGACGTGCACCCCTGACACTTTATCAGAGTCAGATACTGATGTTCAGTTTAAGTTGTTCGTAGTAGAGAATACATCATCTATATTTTCATTTAAATCACTATATGCACTAGCTATCAGAGCTACATTTTAATTCCTGGACAAAATAACTTCCCTTAATTTTCCTTACCGTAACAGACTCTCACCTTTGAACTCATCTTCTTGGACATGTTAAAAGCAAGATGCACCTCTTGCTCAGATTAAGAAAAATACGTTTTTGTTTACCTCTCAAGCGCGGCGTCGTATTTGGTGGTATCATTCACGTTCCGAACATATATCATATCAGCTCTCGACATGTGACGCTTCTCATGCGTATATCACAAACATATGACCTAAGTTTATGATACATTTTCGACAAGTTCTATTAAATCTCTACTGAAGACTTTTCCTCTTGCATCATTATATATGACAATTTAGCTGCCGCTCAAATATCAGTTTCTATTTCCACAGAAAAGAAAACGTTTATGGTGAACTTACCTAGTGTACTTGCCGCCAGCGGCAAAAAATACCTACCAATTGCTTGAGCGAACCGCTCCGCTTCGCTCGCTCCTCGCCGCTTGTAGTGACTAAGCGCACTTAAAACGTAAATGTTATTCCTTTGCAACTTGCTACGACATCCTTGTATGAATTAAACTTTGGGCTATATTAGTCTTCTTTTACGTATCAACACATGATAGCTAGGTTCACTTATCCGGTGGTATGGATTCACTGCAGATACCTTTTCATCTTTTTCGATTCATTCCGGATATGTTTCACTCTACTCTACTTGCTGAAGGGATATTCTCGACATGTGTAAACGAAACAAGTAAATAATATTTTATTGAATATGTGATAATAATGAAAGGTTATTTGAGTTTCTGTTTGGGTCCGAAAACGATAGTGTGCTTTTAATTTAGTGCTGACATTTATTTCAGTGTCGCATTTGACTTCCCTATGAAGGAACAAATGTTAATCGAATGCAATTTATCAACTTTTACGCTAATCGAGGTCTTGGCATCAACCCAGCTGCAACGTTAATCGAACTCTGCGCTAATCACGAGTACTTTATCGAATTTTGGCACTAATCAGAACTACGTCATTAACTTTTACTGATCGGCACTATATACGTCATTAACTTTGCACTGATCGGCACTATATACGTCATTAACTTTTACTGATAGGCCCTACGTTAGCCGAACATAGTCCCGAACAGCGGAAATTCCTGTGACAGGAGAATTCAGAGAACCACCAGTACAATTCTTAGAGCGTGTCGTAGGAGGTGGCTGACACAAGACCAACACGGTAGTTTATTGAGCTTATAATTTGTATTTACAAGCCTTAAATGTCAAGGGCTAGAGCGAATGTTACTTCTTGCTTGTATTGGTCATTTTCCTAGAAAGTTTGACCTTCACCGGCACCTAACTTGCAGCATTGACCGTTAGCATCGAGGAGCTACTGAACTTCCCTAAAATGCAGCAAGGAGTGGCGCAATGTAATCAACTGTACCTTGCTCATGCCCTCTCCTATTTGATCCATTCTGGACTTTTGGTCTGACTGAGGCCCGGCCGTACTGTTTCATAGTAGTGGTAACGTGGACAGGGACCTGAAAAACTCGGCTGCAGGATCGAAGCGCCACTCGTCTCTGAACCACCACGTGGTCGCAGAGGAGCTAATGCTCCTCCCTGGAGTTTACTCAACAACGTAAAGTGACTTTTTCGTTAAGCGAGAGATCCATTTCAGTCTTGTTTGTCATTTTATTTTTATTTTGATACTTTTTCTGCAGAATATGATTGCCTTTTTTCGTCGGCATAAGCCGTTTTTGCTACTAGCTGCGGGCCTTTTCATCATAATATACTTCATCAGGAGCTGCATCAGAACTTCACCTTTACCCGGTAAGTGCTGGATTGTAATTTGACTTTTGCGTAATGTATTAATAGAAGATTGTCACTCAGACTTACCTACGGAGTTAACGGGTATCCGACTCTAGTTCCAAACGAAGAATACCTCTGACTCGACCGGTAAACTTGTCACTAGGCGCTACATAACTATGGTGGTGTGTCTTAATGTAACAAGATAGCAGAAAATCTCATGCTTTCTCTAGTTCTCTGAGCAGAAAATCTCATGCTTTCTCTAGTTCTCTGTGCCCTAAGGTTTTCATCACTCGATTCATTAAGGTTATCAGACAGAATTGTATGTAGGTGTAAGTCGTACCTTGCCATTTTTATGTAGCCACTACAAATCTGTTAAATTATGCGTTTGGAATTATGAGGAATGTTAGGTAGAGGGATAAGTCGAATCGAAATGTTTTTTACAGTTTGACATGATACCTGAACGAGGCTTGACAAAATTCTATCCCTCTGGTGCAACATTGGGGGCATGACCTATCCAGTGCACAAGTGTTGCAAGAACAATCCGGTAGAACACGAAAATTAAGATTAAACAACAAAAAATTGGTACACCCACATCCAGGGTACGATGGGTCTGGTGTAAAATTCTAAATAATGTGGTCTTGTGCTGAAAGAAAGAACTTATTGACAAAAGTGTCAACATAAATAATGTTAATGTTTCGGGATTAAGTTCCCATCTTCAGCACTAAAAAGAACTAAAAACAAGGATGTGAACGTCTAAAACTTGAAATTCATTTCGATAGCTTAGCTGGGGACAGGTGTTATCGTGATGAAGTGTAAAAGGCGAATGACTGGAATAAACACCGGGACTTCTAATGTCAGTGCTTAATTGTGCAGTCGAACAGTTAGGGGAGGTCGTTGGCAGAAGGAGTGTATGTAAACGTCAGTTGTGAATTGTAGTGAGGGGAACGGCTGCAGTCCTTCCATTGTTGACGGAAGGAGTGGACAGTCTGGGGGAAAAACTGTGAGTTGTGAATTGTAGTGAGGGGAATGGCTGAAGTCATTATACTAGGTACAAGGAAGATAGTGATATGCTCTGAACAGTAGAGGTTTCATTACATTTATTTTAAATTGGTCATAGCAGTGGTTGAAGAAGCTGGTTCCGAGACTCGAAAAGGTTGACTTCCTGTAAATTCTAGTGGTCAGTGTAGAGTTCTCATTTGTGACTAGCCAACCTTTCGGGTCTCGGAACCAGTTTCTTCATCCACTGCTAGGACCAATTTAAAATAAATGCAATCAAAACCTTACTGTTTAGGGCATATCACGTATCTTCCTCGTTTCTAGCATTTTCAAATGAAATACTTTTTTCAAGAATAATGGTTATCCGCACCATCTCTTAGACAATTATTGCAAATGTTTCTTGACAAATTATTCGACCCCGGTATTACTGAACCTACTGTTCGTAAATTAGATTTTTTCCACTCTCTCTCGTACTACAGCACAACCACGGTCGCTACAGTTAATTCTCTGAAAACATTCCTCTCCGAAGCCTACCCTCGTTTAAATTTTGAGTTCTCTTTTAAAAACACAATTGCCATAGGATCCAATATTAAATTTAAGGACAAACTCCCACACCTTGGCTGTCCGGTGTTGTCTACAGGTACAATTGCAGAAGTTGCCGAGTTTTGTATGTGGACAGCACTGGGCAACATTACAAAGCCCACATGGACCCAACATTTAGATATATCCAGTAGAACAGGTTTATTACCAGTATAAACTTCACATTCAGTTCCCCCTCTTCATACAGAACTAAACAGCCATCCCATTCGCAGGAAAGACTTCGCCATTATCGGCTTCTCCACTCAATAGAACGCTCCTCATCTGACCTAACGCTACTTAGCCAACACAGTGCGCCTCGTCCACCGTAACGCTCTTCATTTAAGCTAATGTTCCTTGTCCAACCTAAAGCTTCTCACCCAACCCATTGCATCGCCTCTAAAAAATTACTCGTCATCCAGCGCTGCTCTATTAAACCTGGCGCTTCTTATCTCAGCTAACGCTCCTTATCCATCCTAACTCTCCTCATTTGACCTAACTCTCTTTATCCAGACTAACGCTCGTCACCTAACCTAGCATTCCTCCTCCAACCTTGCACTTCTTGTCGAACTGAAGCTCCTCCTCTAATATAACACTCACCGCTCACACTCGAATCTAACACATCAGTGTCTAACTCAAAGATTTTCAGCTAACCTTACCTTTCTCATTTAACCATGCGTTCTTTAACTAACCTAATGCTTGTCAGCTAACCTAACGCACTTAACTTACGTACCTTCAATTCACATTCAATTTAAAACGTAATACCTCACCCGTGATTAAGTTTCTCCAAGTTGTCTTTACTTTCAATGTTTCATGAAGTTTCTGTTTTCTCTTCATGATTTTTTTTTCATTCAATCGACTGCGAGACCTATTGAAATTGCTCGGTAGTTACTTATTACCTCCCCAAGGAACTTATGATTTTGTCAGAATTTCTCTGTCTGTCATAAAGATAACTAAGAAAGGTTCGGATAATCAAACAATATAATAAACACCGTCGTGCATATTTGTTTATATAAATATGTATATATCTTAATATATTTGTCTGTTTCATGTCCCTCTCTTAAGAAACAGGCGAAAAATGGGTCAGCATCCAGATTTTGTAATTACGTTGCGTTTCCATGGAGATCGATGACGAGGCTGTGGAAGATGGCGAAAGTGGGATCCTCATTCCTTATCTCAGTGCACTTCTTGCTTGAATCACTTCTAAAAATCAAAATAATAACTATATTACAGCTTCTCTTAGTGCGACCATGCAGTCTTATACACTAGCGGGCAAAATAAGAGAACGATTTTCATTTTTTGAAAATAAAGGTTAACCATGTAGAGTAGGTTAATGAATCTTTTGATGGGGCCCTAAGGAATGTATTTAACATATTTCCACAAAATATCAGGACAAACATAATTAT